>CAJHNH020002524.1:0-10000 GCA_905116865.2 Candidula unifasciata | reverse complement strand
AACATTTTATCCCGAGATATTTACTAACGGATAACGGGATATTCACTCACGGATAACGAGATATTACACTCACGGATAACGAGATATTTACTAACGGATAACGAGATATTCACTCACGGATAACGAGGTATTTACTCACGGATAACGAGATAACGTTGAGATGACTGATTTCCCTTGCATTTGCTTTGATCCCATAATGCTTCGTCTGATTCAACAAAACGGGTAACCTGGCTGCTGAGAGCGTCGCACAAAGCACGAACATCGTAGCTCTATCGACGATACCCAGGTTTGTCCGTCAAAGTTTCACTTATGCACCGAACGACGCACTTTGTAAAATGAACTTGGCACATTCAGAGCACAAAGTAAAGGAATTAGCTACTTAGCTACCTATTATATTAATGTTGTATTTTTTATCAATGTAGTTATTAGAATACTGAACACTTCCCATCCAGACACAGCTGTGACGCCATGGTCTACCTCCTTACACGAAAGAAAACAAACTAGTGTATTTAGACTGGCGTAAGCAGTGTTTCCGAAACTTTTCTTAGTCACATCGCTTTTTTTTTTTTTTTTCAATTACATTTTTCCACGACGCCATAACCTAATTTAAAGTGTGACTATTCGTAGGTAAGAAATAAAAAGAAAAAAAAAACCCCGTGTATCTTCTAATATTTCCCGGCGCCCCTGCGAAGAGGTCGAGGCTTCCCGGGGGGCTGCAGCGAACAGTTTGAGAATCACTGGCCTACACGGCACCACCATATATACCAGAAGTACAAGACTAGCGATTCAAAACGTTGCCCGTGTGGACTGGCGCCACAGAATAATGAACATATGCTGCAGACATGTATAACATCAGATGGAAGATGCATAACTGAGATAAGAAACAGAATTGGACAGGCAAAAACTGAATTTTATAAAATGAAACACATCTTGTGCAATATATCCTTGTCATTGAGAATTAGAAAAAGAATTCTTGCTTGCTACATACATACAGTTTTAACATATGGCTGTGAATCCTGGACAATCGGTAGGCAGGCCAAACAATTTCTAGAGGCCTCACATATGTGGTTTTACAGAAGAATGCTTAGAATACCTTGGACAGCCAAAAAAAAGCAACCAGGAGGTTTTGAAAGAGGCGGGAGCCTGAAGACAACTTATCACAGACATCAGAAGGAGACAGTCATCATTTTCGGGCATGTTATGAGAAGAGAGAAAATAGAACATGTTGTGACCACTGGAAAGATCTGTTGAAGGAGGGATAGAGGAAGACAACGAGAGAAGATGCTTGACAGTCTTGTTGCATAAAGGTGTGTCGGTACACGAACTGATACATGCTGCAGGATATCGCAGATTATGGAGAGGCATGATCACTGACGCCAGTCGGCAAGACATCTGATGATGATGATGCTGCTGCAGACATGCTCCCTACACACAATAGAGAGATCCCGGGTTTGAACCGTTGCCCTTACAATGCAAGCCAAGCTGTACCGAACATGACGTGACCTCCTCATCTGAAACACTGGCGAGGAGAAAAGGTAAGGATTGTTGCGTATCCTTGACAGGACGTTGCAGAACTAACCCCAACAGCCCCTGGCTGTTATGTGGTTTTTCTAGGCAAATTTACGTCCAGTAGTTTGCCATTGCTTACTGGACGGTCGGCTTCTGTGAAACCACTGTCGAAACTAACGCAAGGCGCATGACCCGCAGTTGGGATCCAGCCCAGTATCCCGGCATTACGAAGCGTTCGCATCGACCTAGCCACAGAGCCAACGAGGAGAAAAGACGGAAGAGAAAAACAAATAAGCGCGCAATATTGGATATAAAAAAGGCAAAATGGTAAAGTCAAAAGATGTGAACCAGCGTCATTGACAGAGTTATAAACCATAAATGCTCTGCCACCAGTCCGGACAGCTGATAAGAAATTATCCGCCTGTGTCGCCGTCCGAACGTATCTCCATAACAGCAAAGTTCCTCCATTTACCCCAGAGTGTCAACTTTGGTACCCATTTCCTGGAGGCTGGGTGAACCCGAGAAACCGTCCGGTTTCGAACACCTGCCGTGGGCTGCAGCGAGTCGCAGCTGGATTTGAAAGCCAATCTCCTATTAACTGCGCTAACGCGGCTCTCAGTATTGGATGTAACTATATGCCAAACAATCCTTGCTTACGTTATAATGCGATAAAATAATATTCTAAGACTATTTATTTACATAATACAGAATTCCATTGCACCGTAGGTGGTTAGTTAACTAATCCTCAACAAATACAAACTAACACCTAGATTCCACAGACATCTTGGTAAAAGGGAGTCTGGTTATATCAAAGTACCTTTCGTTTTACTACCCTTTGTCTAGACACAATTATACTATTACCGAACAACTTCTTTGATTTCATTTAAAGCCCGCAGACACATTCCTGCCCCTTGTTTTAAGTGTTTTACGGGGAGATTGTAAAACTAAGACGGGGTTAATTCAGCGGAAACAAAACCATCACAGTTCAGAGTGTTTCACGTTAATTCTGTCTGTAGGATCGGAGTAAATGTAAATCCTCAGGGATTGATTAGCACTCATAAAATAAACGACAGGCGAAGAGATTACAGGAAATATTAGAGTTTTTGCTAACTGAAAGGTATAAGTAAATCAGGGTACTTCTACATTTGCTCTTAAAGAGACTGTTGGTATGTAGCGTTGTGGCTTACAGCTAGGCTGTGATATACCGCAATTCTTCATAAGAAATATTTTTTAAAGCAAACGTTTAGCTATTCTCCGTTTTCAATATGCTACTTATAGGCAGTGGATTTGTTATTTGTTTTCCAAAATGGTAACTCTGAACCACACGGAGTGTCGGGGTTCAAATCTCTTGTCTCGAAGCAAAGATGGCCTTTGGGGCATTCCCTTGGAGTAACAAATCAGGTCGAGAGAGAGCTCATGTTGCATAGGTACAACCTGGTATATACAAAAGTGTTCAGGCATTATTTGACTTAGAGAAGAATGAACTGGGATTCCGGTGGCTCCCTCTTGCGCAGGGGTTCTCAACCTTCCTAATGCCGCGACCTTTTAACACAGTTACTCAGGTTATGGTGACCAACAACACCCCCCACCCCCACCACAAAATTAATCTTCTTCTTCTTCGTTGCGTTCAGCTGCTGTAAACTCTGGCGGAAAGTTCTGCTTGTTCGTCCACTTCTGGACTGCAGTTCTGTTCCAGAACATGAGTTTTGCGTGTGCATCCGTTTTACAGATCTGACACATTTGTGTGTAGACTGTTGGTTCCTTGCCTGTCAGGCAGATGCACTCCGACTTCGAAGGAAGCTCCCAATTAGTCGACTCTTACGCTTTTGGGTAGGCAGTGGGTGTATTCTTGTTTTCCCTATAATAAGGCCTCGGAACCCACACACAGGTAGGCAGTGGATCTATTCTTGTTTTCCCTATAATAGGGCCCCGGAACCCACACGGGGAATAAAATTAATAACTTCAGTGAATATGTGTTTCTCGATGGTCTTAGACGACCCCTGTGAAGGGTTCCTTCGATCCCCAAAGGTGTAGTTCGCCTAGAGTGCTTGAGGGTCTTGAGTTCAGGCCCCGGTGGAGGCTGGGATTTTTTTTTCCACGTTGAATTCTAGTAATTTTTCCCTGGTCTCTGGGTAGTAAGATCGGACGCTCGTGTGTATTGTTGTGCAAGTAAAAAAAAGAAGTGTCTTGGAATCTGGAAATCCAAAAGAGTAGCCTAACGGCGCTGCCTAGGCAAAATTTGCAATTAAAAATCTGCCTAAAATATTTCAGGAGCCTCGCCGGTGATACTGAGTTAGTGCATTGCGCTGAGAATCTTCAGGCTCGCTTGAGTTAGAAGTTGAACGGAGCACTTATGGGTTACTACCCTTGTGCGATCATATAAATCTGGTGCATAAACCAAACCACACCCAAAGGGGGTCGCGACCCACAGACTGAGAAATCCTTAGACCTGTGGCCCTTACCTTCCTAATGTGGCGACCGACGTTAATACAGTTCCTTATGTTGTGGCGACCCTTTAATACAGTTCCGTATGTTGTGGCGACTCTTTAAAACAGTTTCTTTTGTTGTAGCGACCCTTTAATACAGTTCCGTATGTTGTGGCGACCCTTTAATACAGTTCCGTATGTTGTGGCGACCCTTTAATACAGTTCCTTATGTTGTGTCTACCCTTTAATACAGTTCCGTATGTTGTGCGACCCTTTAATACAGTTCCTTATGTTGTAGCGACCCTTTAATACAGTTCCGTATGTTGTGGCGACCCTTTAATACAGTTCCTTGTGTTGTGGCGACCCTTTAATACAGTTCCGTATGTTGTGGCGACCCTTTAAAACAGTTTCGTATGTTGTGGCGACTCTTTAATACAGTTCCGTATGTTGTGGCGACCCTTTAATACAGTTCCTTATGTTGTGTCTACCCTTTAATACAGTTCCGTATGTTGTGGCGACCCTTTAATACAGTTCCTTATGTTGTAGCGACCCTTTAATACAGTTCCGTATGTTGTGGCGACCCTTTAATACAGTTCCTTATGTTGTGTCTACCCTTTAATACAGTTCCGTATGTTGTGGCGACCCATTAATACAGTTCCGTATGTTGTGGCGACCCTTTAATACAGTTCCGTATGTTGTGGCGACCCTTTAATACAGTTCTGTATGTTGTGGCGACCCTTTAATGCAGTTCCGTATGTTGTGGCGACTCTTTAAAACAGTTCCTTATGTTGTGGCGACCCTTTAATACAGTTCCGTATGTTCTGGCGACCCTTTAATACAGTTCCGAATGTTGTGGCGACCCTTTAATAAAGTTCATCATGTTGTGGCAACCCTCAACCAAAACATGTTTTTCGTTGTTACCTCACAACTTCAGGGAATATGTTTTACCCCGTGGTCTTTGGCGACCTATGTGAAAGGGTCCCGACCCACCGGTTAAGAACCGCTGCCTTAGACGAACTTTGATTACAGAGGTCAAAGGAACAAGACTGGATTTAATACGTAACCATGAAACCGGATTCAACGGAATGGAAGTAAAAACTGCTAAGCCTATGTAACGTTTAACGGCAAAACAAACACAAAAGGAATGTGAACTTTGCGGCTACAGAGCCTTCATCAGCATAGTACATACATCTTAAAAACCACATTTACAGAAATGAATACACCAAATCACTTAGCTGACGTTATAGCAGCCACGTGGTTACACGGCCTCAGATTGAAAGATTTGTGTAACCGCTAACAACAAAAAGCTTGGAAATGCTAAAAGCCGTGACTCATGAATATTAGATGAAACTGTGTTGACAGATAAGTGCCCTAGAAGTATTTGCAGCAACCGGTTTTCACAAGACAGGGACTGTCTCGCTGGAGAGACTAGATTTAATGCTCGTCCCCTTCATGTCACGGACACCTTGGCAGTCCTAAGATTTGGTTTAAGGTTTGAGGTTTGAACCACGGATCAACATCATGACACACGAGAAGTAACCCATAAGTGTTCCGTTCTTCTTGGAACTCAAGTCTAAGTCTGAAGAAGCTCAGCACGGTGCACAAACTCTGTAGAACCGGGGAGGATCCTGAAATACGTTGGGTAGATTTTTTAACTCCAAATTGTTAACGGGCAGCGCCGTTAGTCTACTCGTTTATATGTCGAACTGCCAAGGAATTTTCTTTAAGGGCGCAACTATACACACGGGCGTCCAATCTCACTACCCAGAGACCAAGGAAAATACTAGAAGTCCAAGTCCAAGTGAAAAAATGTCAGCCCTTACCGGGGATTGAACCCGGCACCTCTAGCACTCGAGGTGGACACTATGCCTCGGAACTACACAGCCCCCCCCCCTCCCCCCCCCCCAACCAGATTTGGTGTGCAATGGTACTGGTTTGTGGGCAACGATGATGCAGATAATGAAGACAGTTTCGTATCGTTACTAAAGATTTCAGGATCACTGCTGATTACTTCTAGTATCGATACACCACGTATCACAGAAACTGACGATGCTTACATAATGCCAAGTGTTAATGCTGCCATCTGGTTGAAAACTAAACAGAAACTTGTCCTAACTGTCAACTCGTTCAGCACACAACTAAGCCCTGACATTGACAGATGGCTTGACAGAAGGCTGGTTCTTAAAATAACAAGGCTGAACTTCGTTAATATCAATAAATGTTTATTCAGAAAGAATAACATAGACAACAATTAAAACAAAAATGAAAACTTGGCTTTTTAATTTTCTACTACAACCAGTGTTGGTTCCAGAAACCCATTTTGCCGGGGGAAAAAAAACCCTACTTTCTCCCTAAAAGAAAAATTGCATTGTATGTCCTTTACAGCAGAGGTTCTCAAACTGATGCCGCGATACCCTAGGGTGCCGCACGAGTATGCAATTGGTGCCGCGCAGATGATCAAGAAAAGTCGGCTGAAAATTTTGAAATTTTAAAGACATTATGCTGAAACTTAAAAGTTAAAATTTAAATTTTTCTCTGTTCACTATTGAAACGAGTTTAATATTTTTGTTTTACATTCAGACGTTTTTCGAATTGCATAAAGTGTCAATCGCAGTGTGCTAAGAATTGTCACTGAATTTATCTTGAGGTGTGACCGATTCTCTACCGGCATTCGTTAAGGTGCAGTCGATTAGTAAAGTTGTTAAATTTTGAGTGAAATTCTAAGGTGACAAATGTGGTCTATATAATCATAACTGTTAGCCTTATCAAGTAAGTACTTATTTATAGGTAATGTGTTTTTGTGTGTGTGTGCTATTTATCTCTGTCTGTGTGTGTGCCAACGTGCGTGTCTATGTGTATGATCATGCAATTTTTCATTCCAAATCAGATTTGAAGATATTGCTAGCGAGAAACTAAAGGTGCGTAACGGCTGAACGAATGAGGAGTGGAAGGCGAGTTTTGTTGCATTCGTTCGTGTCATCACATTAAAGACAACTAAACAGTAAATTTGCACTTTTTTTTCTTGTCTTTTTTTTTCTCTCAAAGTTTTCAACCCGCCTCAACGGTAGGTGTGCGGCTAAATTATTTTAGCCCGAAAAGGGTGCCGCAAGGAACAATTTTTGAGATCCCCTGCTTAAGGACGTTGCAGAACCAGCCCCTTCCATTTTTAGCTGTCGGGTTTTTCTAGGCTAATTTAAGTTCAGCAGCTTGCCATTGTTAACTAAACAGTCAACTCTTGATATCACTGTAAAAATCAACACAAGGCGATCTGCTGCCAAAACGCCCACAGCTGAGATCTAACCAGGCACTCTATCGTTACGTAGCTCGTTCGCATCGCCAAAGTCACAGACACTCCCACTTCCTAACAAGCATGTCGTGAAGAGCAACAACCTAGGGATGCACCCTTTGAATACAAAGAGCATTTGCCTTAATTGCGATGAACCAACAGTCTGCATAAACATGAGCCAGTCTATGAAATTGATGTACATCAAATCCTAAATTCCTGAAACAGATTAAAAGTCGAGAAGTTGACAAACAGCCTAGACTATCAACCAGAGCTTACAGTCCGTGGAAGCGGCAGTGGTGCAGCGGCTAGACGTTTCGCCTTCAGCTCCAAGGCCTTGGGTTAGAATCTGCTTCCAATCAGATCATTTTGTGTGGGTGTGTGGGCAATGGACCTTAGATTAAGTTCAACGCAGCCTAAATTAGACAGAAAGTAAGGTCCTGGAAAAAAAAACAATTTGTGATAATGAGCAAATACTCCTTGCTTTAAAGCAATGGATATGACAGAACCGATTGCCTTTCTTTTCCATGAGCACAGACTCCAGCTCGCAAACCTTGATGCTTTTCCACCTTCCACATGTCATATGTGCTGCACCTCTACCCCTCCTCCTGTGAAAATCAGGTACTCGCAGTAGCAGCTTCATCGGTCATCCTTCAGTTGCTCCGTTCCAGTGCCAACAAAATCCACCAAAAATATCCGCCCGGCCATTTGTGAACCCCACAGTTGCTCCGTTCCAGTGCCAACGAAAGCCACCAAGAATGTCCGCCTAATCACTCGTGAAACCCACAGTTGTTTTGTTCCAGTGCCAACAAAAGCCACCAAGAATGTCCGCCCTGTCACTTGTGAACCCTACAGTTGCTCCGTTCCAGTGCCAACAAAAGCCATCACGAATGTCCGCCTGGCCATTTGTGAACCCCACAGTTGCTCCGTTTCAGTGCTAACAAAAGCCACCAAGAATGTCCGCCCGGTCACTTGGAACCCTACAGTTGCTCCGTTCCAGTGCCAACAAAAGCCATCACGAATGTCCGCCTGGCCATTTGTGAACCCCACAGTTGCTCCGTTCCAGTGCCAACGAAAGCCACCAAGAATGTCCGCCAGGTCACTTGTGAACCCCATAGTTGCTCCGTTCCAGTGTCAACAAAAGCCACCAAGAATGTCCGCCAGGTCACTTGTGAACCCCATAGTTGCTCTGTTCCCGTGCCAACAAAAGCCACCGAGAATGTCCGCCAGGTCACTTGTGAACCCCATAGTTGCTCCGTTCCAGTGCCAACAAAAGCCACCGAGAATGTCCGCCTGATCGCTTGTGAACCCCACAGCTGCTCCGTTCCTGTGCTAACGATAGTCACCAAGAATATCCGCCCGGTCACTTGTGAAATACAATGAATACAGTTTGCGGTCTCAGCAAAGATACTGGCATACAGACGCATTATATACACAAGGCAGCTATCAGAAGTGCCAACACAACTAGATCGATACTAGAAAAACAGTTCTTTATTAATTGAAACACTAGTTATTATTGATCATTAGTTGCGCACTCTATGAATCACAGCAGGTCTCTAGCAACAAGCTTCTTGTTATTGTCTAAATCTGCAGTTCATTTCACAAGTTTCATCGGCACAATCGAAGACGATTCTAAATGAAATCCGCAGCATACAGAGTCGCATCATGCACCCAGTCCAGTAGCTGGGCGACGAAACTAAATCCTCTAAGTCTGAATACTAAGAAAAACACAAAAGTTAACTATTATCACGACTAAAAACCGTAATTCCGCTAATACTCGATACTGACAGGAAGTTTCCATAGAAAACGCCCTTGGGTTGAGTGCCCTTGCCTTCACCAAAACATTCATGGGCGTTTTATTTTTAAAAACATTTATTATTTCAGATATATTATAGTTTTTATATTCCACTCTGCACGTAATAATAATATTGTTTATTATCATTATTATTGTTATTACTAAGCACTTAAACAAAGTATGAGCTCAACCGCTGCCCTTGTCATAAAGATTGATTTGTGGCGGCTCGCCTGTTAATGAGATCAAATCAATACCAGTGTGTCCTATAATATTTGGCTGAAATTTCTGTATATTGCAGTGATCTTATTTACAAATAAAACAAATGGCGGTAGCAAAGATAATTCGACCATGAATACAATCTAAACTCACATAATATTCTCCCGTTTGGCACTAAAATAAAATAACTTCTGATAGACCGTACTCACAATTCTCTAACTTATCTCCACTTGGAAATAATGCCAAATTCCACATCTCTTTACCTGCTGCCTTCTACGACTTGTTGAAATATCGCCAGGGGTTAGGGCGTAACTGAATATTTGATATCATTTGATTCACACACGTGTGCCGAAAGAGATTTT
Organism: Candidula unifasciata; assembly: GCA_905116865.2. Classification (NCBI taxonomy): domain Eukaryota; kingdom Metazoa; phylum Mollusca; class Gastropoda; order Stylommatophora; family Geomitridae; genus Candidula; species Candidula unifasciata. The sequence continues at coordinate 409 of CAJHNH020002524.1, read as the reverse complement.
TGTTAATCTGTGGTGATGACTGTATTTTTTCTCTTGTTTTTTTCCTTAGCGTTCACGGCTGTGAGCTCTGGCGAAAAGTTATGGTTGCTCGTCTATTACTGGACTTGGGTTTTGTTCCAGAACTTGAGTTTTGTGTACACATCCGTTCTACAGATTTAGCTTATTTGTATGCAGGCAAATGGCCCCTTGCCTCTCAGGCAGGTGCACTCCGACCTGGACAGAAACACCAAGGTTTGCTAGGTGCTTTGGATGTGTTATTTTTCCATCCCTTAAAATGGGTTCCTATAACCTAGCACGGGGATTTATGCAGTTAAAACAGACGTTCTGTCTGTCTGTCTGTTTGTCTGTTAATCTAACGATACATCCATTGCTCTGTTGCTACAAAATAGCACAGAGCATCAGGGGTGCT
>CAJHNH020002523.1:102500-104779 GCA_905116865.2 Candidula unifasciata | reverse complement strand
GTTGGATGGTTGGTGGGTGTTGGTGAGACTGTGAATCTTCTGCCAGCTCTTCAGAAAATATACATCCTGTCAAGAAAATAACTCAAACATTAGTCATCATCAAGCGGGTAACATCTTGACAGGAAAGACAGAGCAAGCATCAGTCATCAACCCCCATCTGCTGACTCCCTCCCTGCTCTCCTGTTTCATTCCTCAGATTGCCTCTCCAGACCAAAAGACATAAGTCCTCCTATATTTATCTGTCTGTTTAGTGCAAGAGAAGGCAAGTCAGATATACAGTGGAGATAGATAAAGTGGTCTAACACATATATCACTCTCCCTATCCCCCTCACTCTGCACACAAACACCAATATTTACCGTCAGTACCTGCATTCCCTAGCTTTCCCAACCGCCCCAGCACTCATTGATCTGGGTCAAGCACACACATACTTTGATTAACACAGCCCTGACCCAATTCTGTCCCCATTTCGTATGTACAGATCCTGTAAAGTAGTTTAAAACGTACACAATTGTAAGGGCATTAAATGTTTTATCAGTATGGGTGGTTATATGAGGGCATAAGCTATTTAGTCTGTACAGTGGAAGATCTACGTTCGAATCCGCTTCTCTAGCGATCAAGAACGGTCGAACTAAGTGAGATAACACAGCCGATACTAATTTCTCTACAGCAGTGACTACTTTACAGGACATCATTCTAGGTACTCGTAAACTATAATTAACTTACCCAAGCATATGTAAAACTGAGACATTTTCCAGATTGCCTTGAAAGTGAAAGTTATACAGGCACAGATTAACACATCTGGATGCTTGAGAAGCTGGCAAGGAGAATAGCGTCGCTTAGACACTTCAGGCGTTGGTACAAAAGAAGTTCCCTGTATACTGGGGCGAGGAGTAAATCGGTTTCCAAGAAACCTCAAATAACTCCCTAAATATATCTCTAAGAGATATACATTTAAAAGTGAGTTTAGTTAAAGTAACCAGAAAAGGCAGACATAATAATGTTGTCCAATACAGGCTCCGCCAGAGAGCCCCACGCGATCCGCGCGCGCATCTAGCCGCTCCACCACGGCGATTCACTGTGGATGTAAGAGAGTGTGTATATGAATGCGGATATATATAAGTGTGTGTCTGTGTGAAGTGTAGTTGTGTGAGTACATATATATATATATATATATATATATATATATATATATATATATATATATATATATATATATGTGTGTGTGTGTGTGTGTGTGATGCGTGTGAGCGTATAGTTGTCTATTTATCAGTGTGTGTACAGTTATGTGTGTAAGTTTGTCTGTCTGTGTGTGTATGTCATTATCGTGTGCCCGTCCAACTGGCGTAGGCGCCCATGCGTCTCCACATATCATGATCCCTGGTTGCCCGGAACAGCTCTCTTGATGTTATCCCGCCATGCCAACGTTTTAGCCCATCCAGACACAAGATTTTAAAAAGCCATACTAGAGGGAAAGGTCGAGGGCAGGACGGAAAGCGGTTTTAACGATACAAGTTGGGGGACGCTATCAACTCATGGACAAACAGTAATCTGAGAGAGTACACAACCAAGCCAAGTGATAAAACAAGTTGGGGATCTATTGGAGTTAACCCTCAGCGTGGAGACGGCACTTGATTGACTGAATGATTAATTTCACTTCTGCCCTTACTCCTGAACATTTTCCCGTATTCGCAGCACATCTCACAACTCCTTAGTTTCTATAATCTCAAGTAAATGCACGCTGAATATTTCTTCGTCTTCAAAAGAAAATACCGCGATGACGTCATAGTTGTCACCTTTGCTCTCGTTTTGTATAAACTACATAGGTCAAGACATGATAACTCCTGGCTCCTTCTGGCAAACTTGCGCCTTTGGTCATTCATGTGAAAGCCCGCCAAATCAATGCGCCTGCTACATCAATACACACAAATGAGATACCACTCCAAGTATGTGCCTGCCCAGCAGTGAAGAAACAAGTGCACAAATAGGAGCAACCGAGAAAACAGACACTGGCAAAGTGAATTGAGTGGAAGACAGAAAAACCAACAATCTAAAAAGGGCGACGCGCCGTTTTGGCGTCTGTATGACTCAGGCGTGCTATCTTTGTTTGTGCAACAATTTTGCATCGAATATTCTTATTATCTCGTGGCTGTTCGATACCGAGATGGTTGTTTTCTCAACCATTTTTTTTTTTCGTCCTTCTATTTTCCAGATCTTGTTTGTGTCTTTCCTTTTGAGTAACTAGTAGTGGATGTTTGTGTGACCTCGAAATGATACTTCT
>CAJHNH020002523.1:95000-100000 GCA_905116865.2 Candidula unifasciata | reverse complement strand
TTCTTCGATGCCGACCGAGTTCAGCCATCATCCCCTGAGGTTATATAGTGGTTTGTGTTTATATTGTGCCATATTTATGGCCATATTACATTGTAGTGGTGGGGGAGCTTGAGAGCCTCGGTGATCCAGTGAGCTATGCCGGCGAGAACGTGTGTTCCTGGCAGGGCCAGCCTAGCCGGACAGGTCATTGGTGAGGGGCCAGACTAAAGATGACCTCCCGCTCTCTCAGGCTCGTGGTTTGGACTCAGTGTTGACAGCTCTGCCCTATAAAAAAACTTCAACGTTATAAAAACTTTAAGAGGAAATAAGTGTTCCTAAAGTCAAACGGTTTTGGGACAGAGTTCCTCTGTCATCATAAACAACATAGGTGAAAGCCAAAGGGAAGCCCATGATGGTAAAACAAGTAGACGTCAAAACCAAACTGCGAAGTGGTTTCTGGATTGTAAGAACTATGTTTGAAACGGCTAAAACCGCCTTAAGAAATTAAGAAGGGACGCTCAAAAACAACATGGATGAGAACGATCGAAATGTGAACTGAGTGCTGCATCTCTGACATGGAAAACCACACTGAAGATTCTATTGGACAGGGAGGCGTGGAAAGTCCTATCAGAAGTTTTATATGCCACTAGGCAAAAGAGAATTGATGACGATGATGATATTCATGGCAAAAAGCTGCTTTCCACAAAATAACACTGAAAACTCGATCCGGCGGGTCGAGGCAGGCTGGTTACGCGGACAGTGGATTGAGTCATTGCAAAATTCTCCTGTATGCTGTTACTTTCATATTCGTCCCAGAGTATGCAGGCCTTGTTGGTAATGAGAGAGCTGATAGACTGGCAGGCACTGCATTAATTGAAGATGGCCGGCCCATGGATCACGCAGGCATTGACATTGCCCTTAGAGAGATAGGACGTTCTGAGGATTTCGGAAGCAACGTGTCCACATCACTTCTAAGAATACGCGAATTGGGAGTAAAGATCGGTACAGCCAAGCATGATAAGCACACTGGACGCACACGAAGTCTTGTTAACCAACATAGGACTGGTACTATTAACCGCACGACGCTGATGAATATGTTGAGAGGGAAATCTGAGCGCCTATGGACGTCTCCGGAGTGCTGTGAAGATAAACTAACTCATAACTCATAGCACTGAAAAAATACTCTTGAGTTATTGATGCGACGCTCCTCTACTTTCCGACCAATGACCAAAAAACCACCAGGTTATTGATATTAGCAAATCCAAAACCGCGTGTCTCGTGTACTTTCAGTCAGTTCTGACACAGAGGATCTTCCAGGCCACGATTTCAACTGTCCAGGACTATATATCTGATTTTCTCTGCCTATTGATCCCTCCAGCTTTCCCATTCTCATGTCATGACCAAAAAATCTAGATTATCTCTTTCTGATGTGAGCAGTTAGTTCTCTTCGTTTGTTTGTTTTTTAAGTCATCTTCATTGCTCGTTTTATCTGCCTATAGTATTTTCACCACTCATCTGTTAAACCAAGTATGTGCCGACTGCAAACAATTTTTCAATAGTCGTCAAATTATCCAGGTGCCTTGCCGAATTATGATTCAAATTATCATGATTCGTATATTAGGATAGGATTTATGTAGCTCTTGAGAATTATCTTTCTCGTCTAAATCGACAAAGAAAGATTCTATAGAATATTGATCACTTTATAAAATGCCGTCTTATCTCAATGAATGAAGTAACCTTTAGTAAGAGGTATGGGCACAAACATCGTGTGTAATAACGAGATGTTTGACAATATAACCTCACTCACGAGAAATGTTTATTTAAATAAAAAATATATTTCCAGAATTCTTGTAACTATTTATTTTGTGCATGACAGTAGTAAAACAAAATTAAATAACACCAGTAACTTGATGCCGATTATTCTGTTGAACGCTTTACGTTCGCGCAATACCTCTTCATACTGCAGCTGACACACTAACAGGTCACAATAAACACAGTGTGGACAGCTCTCTCTAGTCGGTCAGTTTCTTCCACCAGGAGACCAAGACAGTCTAGTATCCTAGAAAGTTGGCTGCAAACACACACAAAACTTGCTCCACAAGAACCGCTTCATCGCCTCTTTAGAAAGCGCCAGTGCGTTATATTTAGACTAAAGACAGATTACAACAGACTTGGCCTGCATATGTTTAAGTGTTTCTGTGTCGGGGGCACGGAGAAGTGTCCCTGGCACCAGGAAATGCTGAGCAGGGGTTCCAACATTGTCGGCTGTATGCTGCCAGCAAAGACGCTGCCAGTAAAAACGCTACCAGCAAAGACGCTACCAGCAAAGACGCTACCAGCAAAGACGCTACCAGCAACGACGCTTCCAGCAAAGACGCTACCAGCAAAGACGCTACCAGCCAAGTCTCTACCAGCAAAGACGCTACCAGTAAAGACGCTACCAACAAAGACGCTACCAACAAAGACGCTGCCAGCAAAGACGCTTTACCAGCCAAGACGCTGCCAATAAAGACGCTACCAGCCAAGACGCTACCAGCAAAGACTCAATTTAGCATATTCCAGTCTCAGTGAAGACAAAGCTATATGTTACACAGGGAGATATGGACTGTACGGTAGCGTTCATAACGGTTACTGGGCGTAAGCAGTTTTCTGGTGAAGGATCGAAGAAGAAAAAAGGAGAAGAAGAAAAAGAAGAAGAAGAAGACAACGACGACGACGAAGATAGAGAAGAAGAAGAAGAAGAAGAAGAAGAAGAAGAAGAAGAAGAAGAAGAAGAAAAGAAGAAGAAGAAGAAGAAGAAGAAGAAGAAGAAGAAGAAACGAAGACGACGAAGAAGAAGACGACGACGAAGAAAACGACACAGAAGAAGAAAAAGAAGAAGAAGAAGAAGAAGAAGAAGAATTTTCATCAACTACTTTCACTCCTCTATCTTTATATTTACTCCTGACACACACAAAAATCATGAATGCCAAACAATGAACATCGTAGTAAATGAGATAACGTCGAATTCTAATTGTTAGAAGAAATGACAAGTATTTCTTGAAAACGAGGTATTAGAAGAAGTAAGAGGTTTCTCTTACAACGAGATATTATAATATATAATACGTTTCTCTCTCCCACTAATTTATGAAAATTACCGCCCACGTTATGTGATTGTCTATACAGGTGGCTCTGTATTGAGTGGAATACGATGTGCATGGGTTTTCATAGCGAAGACGAATGGACGTCGCTTGGTGCAAAAACAGCCTGGCATATATCACAACGTCCCATTCTCCACAAACTCACAACACATCCACCTCCAATTCTCCACAAACTCTCTCAAAGAACCCACCTCCAATTCTTCACAAACTCTCACAACACATCCACCTCCCATTCTCTACAAACTCTCACAACACATCCAACTCCCATTCTCTACAAACTCTCACGAAACACCCACCTCCAATTTTAAAAACTCTCACCAAACACCCACCTCCAGTTCTCCACAAACTCTCACATCACATCCACCTCCCATTCTCTACAAACTCTCACAACACATCCACCTCCCATTCTCCACAAACTCTCACAAAACACCCACCTCCCATTCTCCACAAACTCTCACAACACATCCACCTCCCATTCTCCACAAACTCTCACAACACATCCACCTCCCATTCTCCACAAACTCTCACAACACATCCACCTCCCATTCTCCACAAACTCTCACAAAGCACCCACCTCCAATTCTCCACAAACTCTCACAACACATCCACCTCCCATTCTCTACAAACTCTCACAACACATCCAACTCCCATTCTCTACAAACTCTCACGAAACACCCACCTCCAATTCTAAAAACTCTCACCAAACACCCACCTCCAGTTCTCCACAAACTCTCACAACACATCCACCTTCCATTCTCCACAAACTCTCACAACACATCCACCTCCCATTCTCCACAAACTCTCACAAAACACCCACCTCCCATTCTCTACAAACTCTCACGAAACACCCACCTCCAATTCTAAAAACTCTCACAAAACACCCAACTCCAGTTTTCTACAAACTCCCACAAAACACCCAGCTCCCATTCTCCACAAACTCTCACAAAACACCCTTCTCCCATTCTCTACAAACTCTTACAAAACACCCACCTCCCAAATTCCACAAACTCTCACAACACATCCACCTCCCATTCTCCACAATGTCTCACAAAACACCCACCTCCAATTCTCTAAAAACTCTCACAAAACACTCACCTCCCATTCTCTACAAACTCTCATAAAGCACCCACCTCCAATTCTCTACAAACTCTCACAAAACACCCACCTCCATTTCTCTACAAACTCTCACAAAACACCCACCTCCATTTCTCTACAAACTCTCACAAAACACCCACCTCCCATTCTCTACAAACTCTCACAAAGCACCCACCTCCAATACTCTACAAACTCTCACAAAGCACCCACCTCCAATTCTCTACAAACTCTCACAAAACACCCACCTCCCATTCTCCACAAACTCTCACGAAACACCCACCTCCAATTCTCTACAAACTCTCACAAAACACCTACCTCCCATTCTCCTCAAACTCTCACAAAACACCCACCTCCCATTCTCCACAAACTCTCACAACACATCCACCTCCCATTTTTCACAAACTCTTAGAAGACACTTACCTCGTATTTCCACATGCAGATATGTCTCAACAAATCACTTCAACAATCGTTTACAGTACGCCCTGATACGCGCATCTACCGTATTTCCCTGCCCTTTCATAAAAAGGCAATATTTATTACCCCACTTGTTTACACACATAAACATATATCCGTGAACTGTTTTGACATTCATAATCGTACTTGTCTATATCCTTTCTAGCTAGGAATCTATGGCAGCAATTTCCAGCGCTCATTATACATGATTTATAGCGTAGCTTGGAAACATGACACTAAATATTTTATTTATTTCCCTATTTATGTTATTTTTGTATTTTCCATCAACTTTTTTCTTCTGGGGTACAGATTTGAAAGCAAAATTGGGGACTA
>CAJHNH020002523.1:0-90000 GCA_905116865.2 Candidula unifasciata | reverse complement strand
TTTATTTTAGAGAATTTGACAGTCAACAATACAGCACCACAAGTCTTATCTTAGATAATTACGCTATTAAAAATATGGTGTCACAAATCCTTTTCTTTAATGACACAATCAACAATAAAGCAAGACTTATCTTAGATAATATGACAATCAGTATGACAATCAGTTTGGTGGACAATTGTTAGACTTTGGCATTTGGCAGAGAGATACCGGCAGACATTTATCGGTTACTTTGGCTTTTAAGGGATAAGACGTTCTTTTCCACTTGGAACTCAACCCAGTCTACCGAGGCCCTTCCCCTACGACGTTCTGTTTTGTCCAAAGCCAGGTCGAATCTCTTTCAGCAGTTTCGCCCAGTTGTTTTTGTGACCATTTACGCTCGTTTCCTCGCAAGCCCATCTGCTTTAACACATTGTTTACGGAAGTGGATTTGAGATCTCTTGCGCCAACCTCGACGGCGAAGATTTTTACTCAGTATTCTTTCTCTCTCCTCAGACCGGCCACGAGCTTTCCATACTTCTCGAGCTTGTACAGGTGATTTTCGTCCATTCGCCACTCATACGGCACGGCCAGCTTAATCAGGATGAGCTGGCGTTTTTCCTCAGAGTGCAGGACTATGTCAGGTCCCAGGCCGGTCTTCCAGATTGACTCTGGGTACCTTTAGAAACCAGGCAGATCGACAGCCAGTAACCAGTCCCTTGTACAGTCAACGGCTTAGTCTCTTGGTGGCTTAAGTCACTAATTGGTTGCACAATATCACTGCCGCTTGTGGCCAATCTTTCCACAATTTCATTGCCTTCCAACCCACAGTGACCTGGAATCTACCGCAGTACAGATTGATCTACTGAAGGGCCTAAGTGACTCAACTGTTGAATCGTCAACAAAGTGCGTGTCTTTTGGGTAAACAATTGCTTTTAGAACCGACCAGTAAAAGACAGTCATCGGAGAGGGGGGAGTTTGTTATATTAGGTGAAAAAAATACTGGGACATGTTGTGATCACTAGACAAATCTGTGGAAAAAGAGGCAGAAGAAATAGACGCGAGAAGATTCTTGGCATCCATTTGACACGGAGGGGTGTCATCGCGCAAACAGTACACGCTGTAGACAGACGATTGTGGAGAGGCGTGATCGCCTACGCCAGTCGGCAAGGCACCTAATGACACACACACACAGACACAAATGCACACACGGAGACGCACACACGGGTATATATATATATATATATATATATATATATATATATATGTGTGTGTGTGTGTGTGTGTGTGTGTGTGTGTGTGCAAAATAATTTAAGCCATATCCTATAGTAATGTCGCCACACATGTTTGTTAACATTATGTTTAATATCTACCTCACCCTACTTAGGTTTCCAGTTCTCTTTCTTACAACCAAAGAAGTAGATCTTTCCCATATAGGCTAAGAAAATAGTTTACAACAGACAAGCAGACAGACAGACAGCTAGACAGACAGATAGACAGACAGACAGACAGACATGCGTCAACATCTGGAAAATGCTTGCGCTTGTGGGTTCCAATGCAAAGACATTCTAGTTATATTGTTCTCCGGTTCTCAGCAGTTACTGTTTCCATAATCCAGTCCACAGCCAGTAATAATAGGAGAGGCAACAAATAGCATCCCCGCCACACACCTGTTTTTGTTTCAAATGTATCTGTGCCTTGGACAACCGTTATGTCAAAACTACCTAGAGGATATGACAGAACTGAGGAATAGTCTGTGAGCTTTATATAATGTATACGCAAATCACGAACATTGTGATGATATGGACACACACAAAGGAAAGACAATTTGAAATCGATTAGATAAAGAACTGGACAGCTGGTAAATTTGTGAAAACTTATTTGGAAGCCGCAAAGATGTGGTTTTGTAGACGAATGATGAAAATAGCTTGGACAGATAGAAAGAGTAATGGAGACGTCTTGAAAGAAACTGACTCACAAAGAGAACTGATAACTTAAACCAGAAAAAGGTAATCTACATTCGTTGCTCATGTGAAGAGAAGGAGAAAACTGGAATACATCGTGATGGTAGGAAAGTTGGAGGGGAGGAGAGGCAGATGGAGACCGAGAGAACATATGTAGGACAGTTCGACATCATGGCATGGAAAATAATCTATGTTAAAATTGACTGAAAGTACACAAGACAGAAGGTTGTGGATTTTGTTTGTTTGTTTGTTTTAGTATCTAGAAGCCATGATTTGTTAACCCTTAGGCTCGGTATTATGGATATCGCAACCTTTCGGCATTGATTCCATTGTAAATACCGTACAATCTGGGAGAAATGTGGCTTTCCTGTCTACCCCCGGGGATTGAACCCAGACCACAAGGAGTTCGTCACCCGGTCTCCACGCAATCCGGTTTAGCCAACTACGCTAGAGAGCCGGGCGAAGGTTGTAGATAGACGTGACAACCAACGCCACGCGGCATATATTTTAAGAAGAAGAAGAAGAAGAAGAAGAAGAAGACGACGAAGAAGAAGAAGAAGAAGAAGAAGAAGAAGAAGAAGAAGAAGAAGAAGAAGAAGAAGAAGAAGAAGAAGAAGAAGAAGAAGAAGAAGAAGAAGAAGAAGAAGAAGAAGAAAAAGAAAAAGAAGAAGCAAAAGAAGAATTAGAATAAGAAGAAGAATAGGAATGTTATCAACATCAAGTGTCTTGGCGACTGGGGATCACGCCTCTCCACAATCTGCGGTCTTTAACAGTATATATAAATAAGTTCGTTTGCTGACATCCCTCCATGTCAAAATCTAAGGCTACAAAAAAGGAGTTCGTCTTGTCTTACTTTCTCTTTTTACGCAGAGCTTTCCAGTGGTCACAACATGTTCTACTATGCTTCTTCTCTTAACATAGCCAAAAAGGACGACTCTTTCTGATGTGTGTGAGTACTCTCATTTCTAATAAAACCCTGAGTTTCTTTTAGTTTTTTTGTTTGTTTTTGTTTTTTGCTGTCTAAGGAATTCTAATAATTCTTCTATAAAATCACATCGCGGTTGCCTTGTTTGGCTGCTTTATTGAAAGTCCAGGATTCACAACCAATTTTAAAATTGGCTCTTTATGGCATTTGAAAATTCTTTCTGTTCTTCATTTTAAAGAATGCAATTTTAGCCCGAATTTTGTCACCTGATCGCCGCGCAGCTGATTTAACCAACTTACCTAGCGCATCGGGCACTTATGTCTTCCAATTAGTAATACAAGGCCTATTTTTCTACTTTCTACCGCCACCCTATCTATAAATCACTGTAGAAAGAACCATGTACTTTACCAAATAGAAAATTGACGTTCAACATTTAAAAATTATATTACTGTCCGTTTCCATTGACGAAACAACATAAATAGATAAAACCATCCATATATTGAACTTTAGTACCGAAACCCAGCAATTTTCTGGCAGAACGTGGCGCATCCTGTGATACGACATCGCCTTTAAAAACAGAAGCTCGACATTGTTGAATGTGTTTCCCGAATCTGTCAAAGTGTTTCCGCTGCACTGGCTTGTTTGTCAGAAGTCTTCAACTGTATTGGAAACAATATTTCCCTAGCCTGTATGGGTGAGATCAACTTCGCGGGTTGAGAGGGAGAGAACTGGAAACCTAAGTCATGTGAGGTAGATGTTAAACATGATGTTTGGAAACGTGTGTGAGAGCATTTCTGTAGGATGTGGCTAAAATTCCTGGATAATAATTTGGATTTATAAAGAGAGGTAGTGATAGTAGGCTGTGTGTGTTAACAATATAATGTACAGAACAAGGTTTTCATATATATATATATATATATATATATATATATATATATATATATATATATATATATATATGCGTGTGTGTGTGTGTGTATTTTGTGTGTGTAATGTGTGTTTACATAAATATATATACACATATATTTGTGTATACACATATGAATACATTTATGCACATATTTAAATATGTATACATATATGTATATATGTATACATATATGTGTACACACATATATGTGTGTGCATATATGTTTACACAAATATATGTATATATATATATATATATATATATATATATATAATTTCAAATCGGTAAGCAAGTTGTAACTACACTACACAAACTATTATTCAAGACGATAAACATGCAACTTGTAACCCACTAGACTTTTTATCTGTCTCACTGTCTATCTGCCTGCCGTGCAACCTATCTACTCACTAGTCTGTCTGTCTGTCTGTCTGTCTGTCTGTCTGTCTGTCTGTCTGTCTGTCTGTCTGTCTGTCTGTCTGTCTGTCTGTCTGTCTGTCTGTCTGTCTGTCTGTCTGTCTGTCTGTCTGTCTGTCTGTCTGTCTGTCTGTCCGTCTGTCTGTCTGTCTGTCTGTCTGTCTGTCTGTCTGTTTGCTGGTATATGTTTCCGTCCGTTGCCCTTCCGTAAGTTCATATTAAGCCATCTTTCTCTATGTATCTTTCGTTGTCCTTAGGTCTGTTTACCTATTAATATGTCTGTATCTCTGTCTTTCTATGTGTATATATTTTTAGATGTTTGTCATAACATTTTGTTTGAAGCTGATAACATCTATTTTCGTTTCTTCTTTGCGAAATTATTAAAGTACAACGCGCATTTTTAGATCTTTTTAATGTTCAGTGACTGTCAAAGATTTTTGTCATCCTTGTTTCACTTTATCGTTATTATTATCGTTCTTTTTATGTTTCTTGTTCGTCCTCTTCTTCTTCTTCTACCTCTTCTTCTTCTTCTTCTTCTTCTTCTTCTTCTTCTTCTTCTTCTTCTTCTTCTTCTTCTTCTTCTTCTTCTTCTTCTTCTTCTTCTTCTTCTTCTTCTTCTTCTTCTTCTTCTTCTTCTTCTTCTTCTTCTTCCTTTTCTTATTATTATTATTATTATTATTATTAATATTAATAATATTATTATTATTATTATTATTATTATTATTATTATTATTATTATTGTTATTATTATTATTATTATTATTATTATTATTATTATTATTATTATTATTATTTTTCCCCTTCATTCTTTCTTGGCTCTTAAAAATGATGGTTGGGAAACTGTGTTCATTTGGAGTGCGATATCTACGCTTTTCGTCCTAACCCATTTGATTTCAGCACACCCCAGATTTAGTCATCTTTTACGTCATGCATGTAAAGCGACAGTGAATAAGGCCTCCAGAACACGGGGAGTTTAGCATACAGATGCTATTGCTTTTGTTTAAGAGTTTATTTTGTCAGTTTATTATTGGTAAGTTTAATGTTTTATCCACCCCCCCCCCCCCACCCCACCTACCCCACTCCCTTGTAGCCCAGAACCACTTTTTTTTTATCCGGTACCATTTGTTACGTCGGAAGAATGTGAGGCAGACAATTATTCATTTTCTCCAAATTGTTTCAAAGACTTTCAAGCGTTATTTATTTAGTTGTTTGAAATGTTCATCCCTGTATACCTCTGTCTTCTTTCTTTATGTCTGCTCGTTTATATGCTATTCTTAGTGCGTGTATCTATAGAAGGTTGACAGTGTAAATGTTTAGAGCTCAGAGGGGGGAATTGCGCCGAACTGAATCCCTTGTGGCTCAGTCTTTCTCTCACCACGATAGCTAGCTGCCTTTTGAGTCACACAAAGCACCAATTTTGTAGCTTCAGCGACGATCACCATAAACTGCACTAGTAAACCTAACGACTTTTTTAAAATGCAAAGCAAACGATGAACAGTTTGTTTTTTAAGCTATCAAGCCTTGGGTGACTTTAAATCATGTGATTTCCGCCATTTAGCTGGTGAGCTGTGCTTTGTGCGATACTCAACTGGGGATTTCATGTGAAATGTTTTTTTGTTTTTTTCGATGTTGCCGTCTGTGAACGCTTTGTTTTGAGAACTTCACTTAAATGATGGATGGCCCAACTGCGTTCGGAATGGCGTTTACTTACGCAGTATTGCGTGTGCACCGGCTTTCGTAACTGACTACTTGCATCAAATGTAAACTGCAATTCTGGCGTGGCACGGTTAGTGATGGCACATCTGACTGCTACCTTATGCATTTACTTTGCGTGTGCGAGTTTGACGACCGTGCTGGGACTGGCATGTTTTTCTCTTCTTTTCGAATAGAACGGGGAATACAATTTTATGTGATTTCCACTGTCACGGGAGCTGGACAGTTAGGAAGCAATTCATCTGAAGTGAAGTTGCAGTCTCGGTTCTTTACTAATATTTTACTCCTAGATGACGTTACAGGACAGGACAAAATTTAAGAGGATGATAAGACTGGATTTTCCGGCTTTCTGGCTGTAGTCTCCGGTTATAATTGTGGTCTGGTTTTTTTGCACCATTTGCGTGGCTAAGATTGTGGTATGTGCGCCAGATCTCTGGCTCTATGTTTCTATCCTAATAGCTAGATCGCTCCTTCTTGTCTGGTACCAGTGTTTCTTCTTATGTTTATCTTTGAAATGCTTTTGCTTGTGGGTCATCCTCCGTTTGATTCATTCTCATTATTACTGTGCTCTTGTACCCTCCACTGTAGCGGCGCCCGTGGCTTGGGCGTTGCGAGTCCGACTCGTACTTCCAACGTACCGCTATCAAAACCCACTGCTGGCTGCGTGGATTGTTATCATGGTATGGGGCGTCGCAGGTCGACCCAGCCTAAACTGGGTATCAGGGTGGATGTCCTGGGGAAGTAAAGACGGCCGGCGTGATGCTGACCACATTACCCACCTAGTGCCTATTGGTCTGTACAAATATGGGTGCTCTTCCCATATGTCCGATGGTCATAAGGCATGAAAAGGAATCTTTACTTTACTTTTACTATCCTCTACAGTGTTTACGAATGTGTTACCTACTAGCTTGGCCTGGTGTATTTTGTAAAAGACCAAGCTAGTTCGCAAACCGGCATAAAAATGTACGTTTCCGAAAAAAAAAAAACGCGACTCTAGCCAAGTGGCTCCAACTCTTGCTATCAGTCATGCGGCCATTCGTTTAATCTCAATCGGTGTACATTTTTTCACTGTCATGAACTGACAGATGAATCCAGCCTTAAAATCATCAGCATTATCATAATCATCATCAGGCTACAATACTCCTCATAATTCTTCTAATAAGGTAGCTTCTGCACTGTGCTTTGCATTGAACGCATGGATGTTACCTTTCCTTTGAAGTGAACAAAGCAGGTCGAGCGATAGGTCGTGATGCCGTGAAACACATCTCTCTACAAAATTGACCAGGTTTTTCTTTACTGTCGAGAGAGAAAGGGCGGGGGGGGGGGGGGCTTTATTATTATGCCCGCTTTCTCACAACACGACAGCACAGTACAGCCCTACGTCTGGAAAGACTTACATGTGCCAAAACACGTGCACATCAGAATCCTCGTGATTATCATAATCATCAACTTCCCTATCGTCATCAGCACACGCCTTTGAGCCTTGACACCTCATAAAAGGTGTGATCAGTCTGAGCACTGATCCTGGTATAGACAGAGTCACTTTAAAATAAGCGAAGTAACCAAGAAGAGCTGAAATGATATTTTAGGTTAGTTGCGTATCCTTTACAGGACGTTGCAGAACCAACCCCAACATCCTCTGGCTGTTGTGTGGTTTTTCTAGGCAAATTTACGTTCAGTAGTTTGCCATTGCGTCTGGACGGTCGGCTTTCTTGATACCACTGTCGAAACCAACACAAGGCCCATGGCCCGCAGCTGGGATCGAACCCGGCTTCCTGGCATTACGAAGCGTTCGCATCGACTTAGCCACAGAGCAGACTGAAATGATATAAAGCCAAATAAAAAGTAGAACCATTCAGTTTCACATTATTACAAACATGGATGAAAAGTGAACGTTGCTGCTAGAGAGCCTTTCCCAGCACATTATGTGAATATAGAATACGACAAACACGAAAAATCATACGCAAAATCACTCATATCTATCTGGTCCGTTGAAGAATCTTGAACACGTGTGATCACTTGGAATAAAACAAGAAGAGCACAGTGCATTGATTAGAACTGACGACGTTCAAGACAGTCAGCCATATGGCTATAAGTTTGAATTCATATCGATAGAAATTACTAGTTCTAGCTCACAAAGTAATCTACCTTTAAAATTATCATCATCATGATCATCATCATCATCATCATCGTCAAACTGTAGTGCCGTTGTATGTCACAGAAGGCTTAACCAGTTAAAGCCCTGGACTAAGTTCATCGACTGACTGACTGACTTTCTACCCCACTAGGATATCACACAAGCGATAAACACCCGATGACATAATGTGTCACCATGTGGATGAGGATCGCCATGGAGAGGTCCCAGAAACCGCGTTCAGCCATTAGGCCATATTTATAGCCAGGCTATATTGCGGCCCCTGGCAAGAGCCAGAGTAGGGCTTCAAATGACGAAAAATTTCATCCTAAAAAAGACGGCTAAATAGTCTTTAGAAAAGGCTAAGAGTTCACCTTTACATCGCATCTAAAGTTATAATTGTCTGGGTCTTAGTAGTTTAGAAAATCATTTTTAAATAGACAGAATCCCTGTATATGTTCTAGAACCTTCTTGTGTGGGAACAAGAAAAACCCGCTGCTCCCTTGGGCTGATTGGTCTCGAGGTGTGGTGTCTGCCTCGAGTGCTAGAGGTTCAGGGTTTAATCCACGGTAAGGGCTGGGATTTTTTCACGTTGACTTGGACTTCTAGTTATTTCCCCTGATCTCTTGGTAGTGAGATCGGACGCCCGTGTGTAAAAAAAAAGTATCTTGGCAGTTGGAAATCGAAAAGAGTAGCTAAGGGTGTTGCCCAGTCAAAATTTGGAGTTAAAAATCTACCCAAAGTATTTCGGGATCCTCGCCGGTGCTACAGAGCCTGTGCACTGTGCAGAGGTACTTCGGACTCAGACTTGAGTCAGAAGAAGAACGGAGCACAAATGGGTTACTACCAGTGTGCCATGATGTTGATCCGTTGTTTAAACGTTAAAGCTCAAACCTGCTGCTTCCTTACAAGTATGACGTTAAATTCATATAATTATGGCGTTTTAATCGTAATCTGACGATATCTGCCTGAGAAACGAGGAACCAACTGACTGCATGCAAAAAACGCAGATCTGTAAAACGGATGTACATGCGAAACTCACATCTAGAGAGAAAACAAAATCTAGAAGTGTAGGAAGAACTAGAACTTTTCGCCAAAGTGTACAGCCGGTGAACCTTGGGGAAAGAAGGAAATATGAGTTACAAAAAAATCATTGTAGATCGCTTGTTACTGACAGTGTTAATAACGCACAATAATAAAAATTTTATTAAAAAAAAAATAATTAGTCATGTCTTCCAGGTCGACCCAGCCTCAAATTGAATCTAGGAAATATCTAGGAAGTAAAGGCAGCCAGTAGGATGTTAACATCGCGTGAATTAATTCGCGTGAACAAAAGGTATTTATTAAACGAAAGTTAACAATAAAACTGAATGCAGACTAATGTATTTATTTCTTTTATTTCAGCGAGACAGCAAGACGCCCCCATTTGCTGCAGTAACAAAGTATTCCCCAGTTTTCCAGGCTGTGGTTTCAATGATTCAATTTTACCAGACAGAAGAATTCATGGGAAGTATCCCGAATACTGATTTAGTAATCGATATCACAGCATACCAGGCATACATTTAGGTCCTCCATTTCCCGGTGCAAATGTCGTAAGGTGTCGATGCTAACGAACTATTCCAGTAGCACACACGCAAATTAACACAGAACCGTATTTATTCCATGACTATAGCCAGATGGTTCAGTCTTTTGTGAATCAAAAATGACCTAACTACAGACTCCCTTGCACAAATGTCATTGATGATCTCCCATCTTGTTTCTGAAAATCATTGTCGTGTGTGACCAATCAGTATCGGCAAATACTGACCATGAACTTGGTAGACACTGACAACCGTGTTATTATCAACGTGGGTGGTATCCGACATGAGACCTACAAGGCCACGCTTAAGAAAATCCCGGCCACTCGTCTCTCTAGGCTTACAGAGGCCTTGGCTAACTACGACCCAGTTCTCAATGAGTACTTCTTCGACCGTCACCCAGGGGTCTTTGCCCAAATCCTTAACTATTATCGTTCCGGGAAGCTCCATTACCCAACTGACGTCTGCGGGCCTCTGTTTGAAGAAGAGCTGGAATTCTGGGGGTTAGATTCCAATCAGGTGGAACCATGTTGCTGGATGACCTATACACAACACAGGGACACACAGGACGTGTTAGCTATCCTGGATCGCTTGGATCTGGATACAGACAAACCTACAGAAGAGGATATCATGAGGAAATTCGGTTTAGAGGAAGGCTATAAGAATGGCGAACTGAATTGCTGGCAGCGGATACAACCCAAAATATGGGCTCTGTTCGATGAGCCTTATTCCTCCACTGCTGCAAAGGTGAGTTTGTCCATGAGAATAGGACACATCTAACTGTTGTAAGTGTATGAACTGTGTCTCTTAAGCAATGATTTATTACGAAGAAGTAACGTTGTTGTCTCCTTCTTCTTTATCCTTTCTTCTTCTTCTACTTCTCCTCCTCCTTCTCCTCCTTCTCCCCCTTTTTCTTCTTCTTCTTCTCGTTCTTATTCTTCTCGTCTTTCTTCTTCTTCTTCTTCTTTTTCTTCTTCTTCTTCTTTTTCTTCTTCTTCTTTTTCTTCTTCTTCTTCCTCTTCTTCTTTTTCTTCTACTACTAGTAAAACAACTACAACTACTGCTGCTACTACTAATATTACTACTGCAGACGCTGCTGCTGCTACAACTACTACTGTTGCTGCTGCTACTACCAACACCACCACCATCACCACTACCACTGTTGCTTCTATCACTTCTACTTCTACTTCATTATCAACAACGATAACAATCAGTAACATCACGAACATCATAACAAATGTTACATGTTTATATTGTAATTTCAACTGTTGCTTGCTTTCACTTTATATTAAGGATTGTAGTGAGCGTACATACATAGATCTATATATGTAATATATATATATATATATATATATATATATATATATATATATATATATAGAGAGAGAGAGAGAGAGAGAGAGAAAGGGAAAGAGAGAGAGAGAGAGACTCGTATATGTTAACTGCATGAAACCTCAGAATAATAACACTTGAAGTCTTGGATAAATCTCCCGCAGATACCCTCATAAAAACAGTAACAACAGTGAAACAAACATTGGTGTCTGACTTTAAAAGAGCAATCACATACACATCTAGCCAAACACAATAACAGATAGTTTGAACGGTTACTATACACACATTGATTACAAGTCCTAAAATTTACTTTACAACTGTTATCTACATAAGTTTGGAAAGGTACCTCCCAGATTCTATCTATACGTTTTTAGAGTAGCTAGTACAGTAAAAGTAACACCTACAAGTTGAAATGTAAAAATACACCTTCTATTTACAAGTACAATAAGTAATTTTTCATCTACTGTTTACATTTACGAAAAGTAATTATACGCTTACTTTAAATAAATGAAAGCAATGAAAATAAATGACCTGGTTGGCTAGCTTGGCTTGGCTTTTTACCCCACCAGGACATCACACAAGCGATAAACACCCGATGACACAAAGTGCCACCATGCGGATGAGGATCACCGTGGAGAGGTCCCAGAAACCGCGTTCAGACATTTGGCCATAATGATGACCTGCCTATATTGCGGCCCCTGGCAAAAGCCAGAGTGGGGCTTCAAATAACAAAAAATAACGTCCTAAGAAGGACGTTATAAGAATAAAAATACCTGGTGTGTATTTTGAACATATTTCCTAACTTGCAAGTGACACATAATCTAATTTGTATGTATTTATCTGTATGTATATATATATATATATATATATATATATATATATATATATATATATATATATATATACACACACATACACACACATACACATTGATAGCCTGCCTTACAATGTCTGTAAGTGTATAGTTTACGTTTAGAACAAGTAACACCACGCTATACGCTAAAACCGCAAGTTATTTTCCTTAGTGTGACTAAATGTAAAAAAGTTAAATATTACATCGTGCCTTGTGGCATACATGGATAACGGCTAAGGCTAACTACACACAGCATGGTAATTACAAGGGAAAGGGTTAATCTTATATTATTGTTATAACAAAATAAAAAAATCGACGGTTTTCTGTATTCTACTTTCTTGACTGAAGCCTCGAGTTTTAACACTATTTGACTCAAATAGCCATTCTTTTCCCTCATCATGACCACTCTAAACAAAAAAGACAAAGGTCGTAATAATCTAGTTACCAACTACAATGAGTATATTGCATCCTTCCCTTCGATGTCCTCTTTAGAAAGTAGAGGGGAAGAGGAGAAGAGGCAGGGCAAAACAGCTGAATGCACAATTAGTAAATAAACATCCTTCAAAAATGCCAGCAACAATGCCAGTTACAAACTCAGAGGTGGAGGGAACTGGAGGATCAGATTGCCACCAGCAACTAGTAACCCAACGTCCTACAGCGTTATGAGACTTTAAGGATCTAAATGATGATGATGATCATGGTGAATTAAGGCTGAATTTAGACGGGATGAGGCCCCAAGAAACATACAGTTCTGAGTCCCTACCATTTTAAGTTACACTAGTTATTCTCAGAAAAGTTTTAAACATATTCGCCTTTTAAATATATGGATAATGGGAAATACTGTCGTTTAATTTACCTGAAAATAAATAATAATGAATGTGTTTACAACATAAAAGACATTTTATTGTATAATCCTCTAGAAGATTACGTCACAACTTAAAAACATTTATGTGAGAAACATTTTAAAAATATTAAAAGAAAATTGCAATTAAAATGTCTTAAAAGATAATTGCATTTGAAAAGAAAAATATGAAATTTTTTTAGGTCCCTGTAGATTGCGGATTATTTAGCTTATAGCTTTATCCGACACTGTAGTGAATCCAACAAAAGCAAATCCATGAACGTGTATCTAACTCAGGCCCAACTCCGCTCTGCTACACACTTATGAGCGACAAAGTCTGTGATTGGACGTTCATTCATGCGCGTTAACCTTTGAGAGGCGTAGGTTTAAGTGGTTAAAGTTGTATTGTCTCGACGGACTTACCGGCGACCACGAGTGCTCTGTATTACAGGATGTGAGCTGTTTTAACCACCCCATAACATGCACTACTGGCCCTAATCACAACCCTCCTACCACACATACTGAACCTAGGTCATACGAGAGAGTACATTCTACACGCTTCTAACGTAGACTTGCCGGACCAATCAATCATCAATGACAGGTCAGCTAGTTTGCAGCCTGGTGGAGCTGGGCCGAAGTTCGTTACTAGTTCCATAATCAAAGACAATAATAGTTATGAAATTCCAGTTACGGCACATTCTTACAAGGCCAAAAATAACAGTATTATTGGAACACCGAGAAAAAAAAAAGAACATAACAAGTAACCTGCAGTCATGTATGGACAGGGTTTGTTTCTAAGTATGAGTAAGCAAAAAATAAATAACTCTATTCATGCGTTTAGGGCATAAGACTTAAATTATATAGACCAATCGGCCCTTAGTGGGTGATGTGGTCAGTGGCACGCCGGTCGCCTTAACTTCCCGTGGCTGTATCTGGCACCCACTTAAGATTTGGGCGACCTGGGAGCGAAGGACATTTTTGAAAAAGTTCGGCTTTGTCAGGGCCCGAACCCACGAGCTTCTGATCCACAAGCGAGCGTTCCATCTAAGTACAGGGGGCAAATAATTTAGTAGAAACAAACAGTCAGGGTGCACGCTTGCAATGTAGTTGAGTGTTCAATGCAGTTGAGTGTGCAATGCAGTTAAGTGTGCAATGAAGTTGTGTGTGCAATGTAGTTGAGTGTGTAATGCAGTGTTTACTGTTCTAGAAACTGATGATCATAACCCACGCAACATACATTGCACTATACTGAACACATCCCCAAGAGACGCCCGCATAAAATCCACAAAGAAGCACCGAAAAAGGAAACAAGTTGATGAAGGAAACGAAAACGCAGAAGAGAAACCCTAAAGCGAACGTTGATGAGAGAGATCAAAGGTGATGGACTAGATTCCATCCATGAAATCAAAATAACTGCGCAGGAATTAACAGAATGGCGGAATAAAATGCAAGCCTGGTGTGAATTGTCGTGATTCCCAGAAAATACGATCGGGTCTTATATTAATTAAATGACTTTGGCTCCCACGTCGACCCAGCATTAAATAGTTATCAGGTAAAGTCATGGAAAGTAAAAGCGACCGGAATGATGTTGACCATATCACCCAACAAGTACCGATTGGTCTATAAAATATATGTCTAGCCCTATATGCCTAATAGTCCTGAAGGTGAGAAAAAGGGTCAGTCACTTTACTACTTAACAGCAGCATTAGGGCCTATTTTACCGGGTTTTTTAATAAGTACAAAAATCTACATTTTCTTAAGCTTCAAAATCTTTATTCTTAAAGCATTAATGTCAGTAATATTATCTTTTTATATTTATACGTCATTACTTAAAACTCAATGCGTTATGTGTTAACAAACGAACGAAATTATTCCACTTACTTGATGATTTTAACTAGGTCTTATACTTGGGGTAAGGTTTAAATGAGTTGAGTTGGGTTAAGTCAAGAATTGACATCACAGAACTCGGGGCATTTCCATGCATGCTTCGTCCTGATCTCCAGCAGCCGGCGCAGAGTTTCAATACTGATGGTACCGGTCACAGTTTGGCTATGTGTCCGGCTTGACTTGACTTTCAGTGTAGTGAGCATGCCAGACCCTCTGGTTATACCCAGGTGCCTCGTTCTCTCCAGGCTGTAAAAATCTTCTATCACTATTGATTCTGTTGCTTGTTCCCAAAGGGCCTTAACCACATCTGCCTTGTCATGTATCAATTCACCACCCATTGGGGAAGATCCAGCCAATCTGTCTGCCTGTTCTTTACCCACCACGCCGGCATCACCTGGAAAAAAGATTCAAAGTATGCTCACTAACTGTGACCTTTCCAGTAAAGCTTGCCACTCTGCTCGAAGCATCCTTGTCTTCGCCTTTTTCAGCATGCTTTCGTAGTCAGTTACAATTACGACATTTGTATGCATCTTGTTCTCTAGCAACCGGAGAGCTGCAGCTACCGCCTTCACCTCCATTCTCATACTAGAACATTGTGAAAAATAACGCCAGGGATAATTTTCAGACTAAAGAAAGGGGTGTGGGGGGGGGGGGGGGTATATGTCAAAAAATAATAATGCCCACAAGAGTGCATGGCTCTGGCATGCACCTGATGTTTCGGAGAACTGAGCACGCATGGGTATGCCCAATGTGCAGTAACATCAAGTGTCATAACAAAACATAAAATAACATCTTGTAGGGAGTCGGCTGTCCGAAACCCAAGTTCAAGGTTGTCCTTCATGCCAAAGAACTGCATGGCTGTTGGGTGAACAGTCGTTAACGAAGGCAGGCAGGTTGTTGTAGGGGCGACGCCTGCTGGTGGATGTAATGTCCCAAGTCCCTTCCCCAGCTAATAATGAGGGTACTGCTGGGGTGACCGTTTATTAACCCTTATATAATGCTTCAGGTCAAAATGGACGCTAGGCACGGCCACCTTTTTTTCCTGTCAGACGGTGGCCGTTGCATTTTTGCTCCATTTGTAGACTGTAAGGATATAGTTTCGTCGCCCAGCTTCTGAGTTGAGTGCAGGAGCGGAGCACCTATGGGGTGACCCGTTTGCTATAAAGCTGAAAGTAGGATTAGCAGATTACTTGATGTATGCATGTTCAGCTGCACCGCTTTGCTTACACGCAGTTCATGAATAGATTGGACCATCACAGACAGTACCATCAGCAAATATCTTAGACGCAATGAGCTGAGTTGATTCAAGAACCGACATCACGGCCCTCAGAAAATTCCCATAAGCGCTCTGTCTTCATCTTAAGCAGCCAACTCAGAGTTCCAAAACCAATGGTGCCAGGGCAGTCTGATTATACGTCCGTCTTGCTTTTCCTCTGAGCGTCGAGTGTCGGCCAAATCCCTTCGCCACTCCTCGCTGCATCACTCACCAGAATGTCATGATCAATTTGCTGTAAAACAACGCAGTGAAGGTCAGCACCGACCAAGTGATCAGTATAGAGCTGTACTATCACTGATGATTAACAGAATATTTTACTGGCTTAAGAAGTCGGTGCTTGTCAAAGAACGTTGTCTTTCAGTGAGTCCGCATGGTGTCTAAATCAAATAAATTGAGACTAGGGTATTTTTACTGAATAACATCCATCGAGAAGTCAGGGTATGGTTTACTAAATAACATCCATCGAGATGCCAGGGTATGTTTTACTGAATAAAATGCATGGAGATGCCAAGGTAATTTTACTGAATTAAAGTCAGTGTGTTGGCTAAGCATGTTTTACTAACTCAAAGTCAGTATTGTCTGTTGGCTAAGTTTAACTATATTAATGTCATGTTTGCTGAAACTAACTCTAACAGTCAGAGCATGTTTTATTTTGACAGGCCGTCCAGGCACTCAAAGAGTCATGATAGGTCATGATCTGCATAAAAGGAATTTGAGAGTTTAACTATATTAATGTCATTGATATGTGCTGAAACATGTGATGCCACTTAATCTAACACAGTGAAATTATAGAGCATGTTTTACCAATTTTGACAGCCAAAGCCGTTGCCAGGCTAGAAAGTCATTTTACTAATATAAAACTTAACGTCTATAAGAGTATGCATTTTTCCTGTGGCAACATATTTACGATAAGCATGCACTATGGCGCATTAAAAATATAAAACATCTAGGGTTTTAAGCATAACCGGTAAAGAAAGAAAAACATTGCAGTTTTAGAAGTCTAGAAGATCTGAACATGTTAGAATGTGAGGTCTTAAAAAGCATGACTAGAAAACTGGAATAATTTGTTTATTTTAAACGATACAATGTTTTTAGAAAAGAACAACAATGGAAGGCATGATTGCTTAAAGAAGAAGCAGGAGTTGACCAGGGCTAAGATAAACCTTAGTCATTGGAGACATTCTATCGTGTGATTCGCAGAACATCGCTACAGTAATATCCTGCCTGTAAGTATGTCGACCCTTACCAACGACCCAGAATTCTGTGCAGTTAGTAAGGGTCGACATACTTACAGGTAGGGTATGATTGGAGCGATGTTCTGCGAATCAAAGGATATGATTGTAGCGATGTTCTGCTAATCAGAGGATATGATTGTAGCGATGTTCTGCTAATCAGAGGATATGATTGTAGCGATGTTCTGCTAATCAGAGGATTATTATTGGAGCGATGTTCTACGAATCAGAGGATATGATTGTAGCGATGTTCTGCGAATCAGAGGATATGATTGTAGCGATGTTCTACGAATCAAAGGATATGATTGGAGCGATGTTCTGCGAATCAGAGGATATGATTGGAGCGATGTTCTGCGAATCAGAGGATATGATTGTAGCGATGTTCTGCGAATCAAAGGATATGATTGTAGCGATGTTCTGCTAATCAGAGGATATGATTGTAGCGATGTTCTGCTAATCAGAGGATATGATTGTAGCGATGTTCTGCGAATCAAAGGATATGATTGTAGCGATGTTCTGCTAATCAGAGGATATGATTGTGGCGATGTTCTGCGAATCAGAGGATATTATTGTGGCGATGTTCTGCAAAACAGAAGATATGATTGTAGCGATGTTCTGCGAATCAGAGGATATGATTGTAGCGATGTTCTGCGAATCAGAGGATATGATTGTAGCGATGTTCTGCGAATCAGAGGATATGATTGTAGCGATGTTCTGCGAATCAGAGGATATGATTGTAGCGATGTTCAGCGAATCAGAGGAAATGATTGTAGCGATGTTCTGCGAATCAGAGGATATGATTGGAGCGATGTTCTGCTAATCAGAGGATATGATTGTAGCGATGTTCTGCTAATCAGAGGATATGATTGTAGCGATGTTCTGCGAATCAGAGGATATTATTGTGGCGATGTTCTGCAAAACAGAAGATATGATTGTAGCGATGTTCTGCGAATCAGAGGATATGATTGTAGCGATGTTCTGCGAATCAGAGGATATGATTGTAGCGATGTTCTGCGAATCAGAGGATATGATTGTAGCGATGTTCTGCGAATCAGAGGATATGATTGTAGCGATGTTCTGCGAATCAGAGGAAATGATTGTAGCGATGTTCTGCGAATCAGAGGATATGATTGGAGCGATGTTCTGCTAATCAGAGGATATGATTGTAGCGATGTTCTGCGAATCAGAGGATATGATTGTAGCGATGTTCTGCTAATCAGAGGATTATTATTGGAGCGATGTTCTACGAATCAGAGGATATGATTGTAGCGATGTTCTGCGAATCAGAGGATATGATTGTAGCGATGTTCTACGAATCAAAGGATATGATTGGAGCGATGTTCTGCTAATCAGAGGATATGATTGTAGCGATGTTCTGCGAATCAGAGGATATGATTGGAGCGATGTTCTGCGAATCAGAGGATATGATTGTAGCGATGTTCTGCTAATCAGAGGATATGATTGGAGCGATGTTCTGCGAATCAGAGGATATGATTGTAGCGATGTTCTGCTAATCAGAGGATATGATTGTAGCGATGTTCTGCGAATCAAAGGATATGATTGGAGCGATGTTCTGCTAATCAGAGGATATGATTGGAGCGATGTTCTGCGAATCAGAGGATATGAGTGTAGCGATGTTCTACGAATCAGAGGATAGTATTGGATATTACCATGGCAATCGTATCTTAGAGGCAGAACTGGATTTATACTTGATGTGACCCAAATCTAAATAAAGGCATGAGAGCCTCACTATCTTAAATTACTCAAGCGAACCTGAGTAGTTATAATATTATCCTTACGTCCTTTTAAGGACGAAATTTTTTGTTATTTGAAGCTCCACCCTGGCTTTTGCCATCAGTCGCAATATAAGCAGGTCATAAATATGGCGGTTTCTGGGACCTCTCCACGGTGATCCTCGTCCACATGGTGGCACTTTGTGTCATCGGGTGTTTATCGCTTGTGTGATGTCCTAGTGGAGTAGAAAGGCAGTCAGTCAGTGAACCTGATAAAACTGTCCAATACCTACGTCTTTTAAATAAATGTATGATATAAATATATTGTTTGAGTTTTAGAAACAGAAAAAAAAGAAAGCATATGTCTGCAAAATCATTTAAATGGTATTATATAATCCTCTGAAAGGCTCTATTGAAAGAAAATTTAATTTATGGGGACAAAAATAGTAATTTGTTGAAACTTCCTGCAGATTATGAGCCCTAAGATATAGCTTAGTGTATGCCTAAATCTAGCACTGTGAAGATGGCACTGGATTGACTGGTTGAGTGAATTGGGAGGGGGAAATCGTGACTGATTTTACAGACTTTACAGATATGTTTTCCGGCCAGAGCAACGTGTATAATAACCACAGTTTAACAGTCGCAATAGGAGAAATCACATTCGTGGTGATATTGGCATGTATAAATATAGAAAGTACATAGAAAAATCAACATTTACGACAAGCTTAATATTAGCATTTATATAGAAAGTACATTGAAAATCATTAACAGTTAGACACGCTAAATAGTTGCTCTTCTGGGGAAGTTTGGTTTCTTCATATGGAAGAATCGATACGGAGATAGACACGATGCAAAAGAGGAAACCGGTTTATTGGCAAATCGTCAGCTTCTTTGTGAAGTGGTTATACACAAGGAACAGAGGAAACAAAGTTGTCGATTTTCACAACATTAATGGAAAGAAGGGGGGGGGGGGGGGGGGCGGAGACAAAAACATAAAATAAATGTCAGCTAAAATACCTTTTTTAATAACTATAGTTTTGTACTTTAATAAATGTAGATTTTTGTACAGGAAGATTAGGACATTTCCTCCGAAATGTTGATTTTTCTGCATGAATATGAGGGCATATCCTTAAAATGTAGATTTTTTTACACGAAGAAAAGGACGTATCCTCTGAAAAGTAGATTTTTATACATGAAGATTAGAACTTATCCTCTGGATTGTGAATTTTTATGCACAAAGATTAGGACATATCCTCTGAAGATAAGCCCTAAAGCATTTTCAGAATAAGAATTTAATTAAGATCAGGTCTTTCATAGCACAAACAAAAACAAAGAAACCAAACTGCACACTCAAAACTATACGGTGGCCCCCTTTGGTGCATGTTAAAAGAGGGACTCCAATCGTTAAATTGTCATTATAACATGATGTCACGTGCTTAACAATCTTGAATCTTGAACAAAGTACTGACAGGTTACAAGAGAATGACATGGTTAGTGTAATGTTTTCCCCCACTCTAAAGGTTTTCATTTGAAACCCTCTCGTGTTTTCTCTACCCTCAATCTTGCGTGACTACCACAGTAGCTTTCTCGGGGGCGCCATGACCTGGGGGATTACACCCTCACCCCTCCTCCCCCACCACCCGATTAAAAACACGAAAAATGCATTAAGGGGCTATGACCCTCTTCTTTTTCCCCCTCTGGTACCTCCCGTTTACCATCAGTCATATAAAGAAGTTCTCTTTCAAGTAATTCTTAATACATTTAATATTATTTCGGCTATCCTCCGAATAACGGTCCTCAATTATCTACGCAGAAAATGAACCCCAAAAGAGCCTCATTATGTCATGCCCTACAAAGATTTAAAAGTTGTAACTCGGAAAATATAAGGAACGAAAAGTATGTGGAAATAGGGGAAGTCTACTACTTACCGATAATTAAATCATTTATATGTGAAAATTGTGGCAGAAAAGTTGCAAATAGTGCTTGAATATGTGTTCTTTCTGGCTGTGCCGCGATTCCAACTGCGCCAAATATAGGGTGATCTCGTAAATGCCATGTTTTAATTTCCTAACAATGCTGTAGACTCGCCAAGCGTCATTTACAATTCTCGCTCCAGGCAACACGTGATCAGCAATGACGCGTTCCAGTGTGCGCGCATCTCGTCTTGTGACAACTTTAAACCAGCAGCGACAACTATGCCGCTCCACTAGCCCAACCACGCAGTGACCATGGCTAGGACTCACGAGCAAATACAATGGAGGAAGTTGCAGGAGAAACGGTAGCTGCTGCTCGTGAGTCCCAGCCATCTAGTTTAACCCCTTCTGCGCTGCGCGCGTAGCGGCGCGGGGGATACTCTCGCTGGGGATACTCTCGGAGATGGCACTATAGTCGCCGGAAAGTGGTCCGCAACTTAAATTTAACTGAGGCCCTGCCGTAGGATAGCCTTATCGGGTGTATTCTTGCGTTTCACTAATTTTTCGTCCGTAATTGTTCCTTGTTTTGCCGCCTTTTAATTGTCGTAAAAAAATCCGTTGCGTTTCGCGAAAATTTCGTGCGCAATTAATCCAACTTTTGACGCGGTTGATTCACCGCAAAAGAAATGCGAATTTTATATGACTAAGGCTCTGTTAGGTTTCATATTCTGCGTAGATAATTTAGGAGGAAGATAACCATTATTTAAACAATTGATCTATTTACCATTTGGTGCATATTAGTAATAAAAATGATAATAATAATAATGATAAATAGTATAACTTGTATGCACTTGAACAAGGCTTAAACCCTGCCCTCTTCCCTTAGTCGTTACAACGCCCCCTCCTATATTTATTTTATGTCGGCGCCACTGGGTTATCTCTTTTCCGAACCAAGAAACTCACCAAGCGTTTGTTTATATCGCCAGTCATACTAAACACTTCTAGTCGCTTTGCACCTTTTATAGCTGAAACCTTAACTCATTCTATCCCATTGTCAATTAAGTTTCTTTTGTCCACGGATGTTATTATTTGAATCCATTAGGACTCAAATGAGATCATAAGATAACGAATCGGAACAGAACTTATAAATTATATACAGAGACAGCAAATTACATAGTTTGCCTTCTTGGAGAGAATGTCTTCTGACTTCATGTCATGTGTAGCATGCAATAAAAGAGAATGGTCATATATGTTATGCATTAAAAGAGAATGGACGTAGAGCAGGAGGTAGACCAAGAACAGAATGGACTGGTAACATCAGAGAAACTCTACATCAGCGAGATGTGTTTATTGTCGAGGCGGTCAGAAAAGCCAGAATATCTCCCTCACCACACGAAGCGGTCAAAGAGGAAGTGCAGAAAAGGGAAGAAAAAGACTCAAACAAGCAAGTTTAAGCAACCTCAACTTAGGAAATAAGGTGTGAAAAGAAACATATTTTTATATTGTAAGAGTTAAATAAAATGCTTCTAATATCTTTTTAAGTATAAACTTCCGTTGTTCTTTTTTGGGCAAATAACTGAAAATGTGACCAAATGAGATTATAAAATCGCAGTCTGGATCGTAAGGCAATGGTGGAAATAGAAAGACTTCGTCCAGCTCCCAAAGACGATATAACTGCAGAATCAGTAACGACCACACCAGCATATGTCCGTATCCATATTGTCCCTCCTGGCTGATGCCCAAAGGTTTCATATCCCTGAGATTACAAAATATCAGTTTTGGTGACACGGCTAAAGGGTAAATCACGGATATCCTGTTTAACCCATTACAAATATATGCGGTAATTGAGGCCTCCCTAAAAGCTAACCAGCCTGTATCCTTATCCGTATTTTATCATCCGGGTAATTAATTAAAGAACTGTGTTACTGAGATTATAAATACCCCAGCTGGAAATCAGAAGAATAGGGCAGATCGCCATATACCCTGTTCAATCTCCAAAAAATTATAATTTAAGTATCCGTAATGGCTACACTATTCTGGTACCGCAATCAGACATGAAAGGATATCAGTCGAGACGAGAAGCAGACCTAAACCAGCTTTCTATTATCACAATCACGAACGACAAAATGAACGTTGCGGCTAGAAAGTCTTCAACAGCATGTAGCACAGACGAGCAATGTTAGTTACAGTTACAAACAGTAGTACATAAAATCACTTATCTGTAACGAGACCTCTTAAACAAATATCTATAACACGTCTGAACAGTAGAAACTCTTATGTCCTGTACTAGTATAAGCTAGAAACTGTTGTGAAACTCAGTTTTGATAAACCATGACACACTTTATAGATGAGAAACTGATATGTCACAGTTTTACATTTACAGCGGCCAATTTTGTCTAGGGTAAGTGACCTTACTCCCTCATGTCTGTCGTGGAGCCATGTGTTTATTTATTAGTGTCATTTATATTTCCATGTGCATTTGTTGTTTTGATGTATTACTTTGTAGACAAATTTCTGTATACGTTTCCACAGCTGGGTAAATTACCAGTAACAAAATGGGAGGGAATAAGTGTCAAACCTTAGAGGTTTTTGTATCCCCTGAGATATTGTTCAGAGGTTTTCAAATTTGTGTATGTAGGAACGTTAATTTAAATTTATTGCGTTATGTTTATTTATTCACTTTTCTGTCAAATGAAATGTCTTCAAAATCATACATCAAACCCTGCGACACTAATGCATGATAAAAACTAACTAATTAATTTCATCAGTTTGATTGACTGACTCATCGATTTGATTGACGGATTCATCGATCATCGGATATTCCAGATCAGGATACAGCAAAGTTTATCCATTCTGTGCCATAGCAACAACAAAAAGTTAGTTCTTATTCTAGACTGCAGCGTTTCTCAACCCGTCGGTCGCGACCCTTTTTTTTTTATGTGGATCGAACGACCCTTTCACGGGTGTCGCCTAAGACCATCAGTAAACACATATTCATTGAAAGTTATGAAGGGAAATAATTAATGGAATCTCGCCACTACATGAGCTAACTGTATAAAAGGTCGCGGCATTAGTAATGTTGAGAGACACGGCCATACAGGATGTTGCAGAAACAATCCCAGCATTTTGTTTGCTGTTGGTTTTACTGGGCAATTTTACGTTCAGTGGGTTGCCATTTGTCACCTCTAACTGTATTGATATCATTAATACACAGGAACAATAAAGGCTATTACAAACATAACTCTGGCTGTGTTTGTATGCTTCAGCAGTGGAGGAGACGCATCAAAGTCGTGGTATAATCCAGTTTCGTCCTTTTTAGGACGAAATTTTATGTTATTTGAAGCCACACCCTGGCTTTTGCCAGGGGCCGCAATATAGGTAGGCCATAAAATGGCCAATTGTCTGAACGCGGTTTCTGGGACCTTTCCTCATCCGCATGGTAGCACGTTGTGTCATCGGGTGTTTGTCGCTTGTGTGATGTCCTGGTGGGGTAGAAAGTCAGTCAGTCAGTCGCATCGAAGTGTATTTTCAAAACTGGTATACTTGTTGTTCTTCTGTAGGGAAACTTATTGGACACTCTTATAGAACTATGCAGTTTCTCAATACCACAGTCACGAAGATAAAATAAACATTGCGGCTGAAAAACATTCAACAGCACATGACATAAATAGGCATGTCATGTTGACCTCTGCCACTTCTTCCATGACCACTGTTACTATTTCTTCATGACTGCAAGTCATGCTGGTTGACCTCTGTCACTTCTTCCATGAACCATGCACACTGTTACTGCTTCTTTATAACTACAAGTCATGTTGGTTGACCTCTGCCACTTCTTCCATGACCACTGTTACTGCTTCTTCATAACTACAAGTCATGTTGGTTGACCTCTGCCACTTCTTCCATGGACCATGCACACTTTTACTGCTTCTTATGTAGGCCATGTTCGGCCTTTCTGAATCAGAAAGTGGCGTATGATGGGAGGCTTTGGTGTGTGCTACATAGTAATTCACGGCCCCAGATAGTGAGTGCATCTCGCCATTGTCCTGTGTGGACGGCCTCTAAATCTGCTTCCATTGTGTCTAAGTGCCAGGGATCTCTGTGGTGCATTGTCTTGTGGCAGTCTTGAAACATGTCCGAACATTTTTATCTTTTGTTTCTTAAAGTTTACTGCTGGTTCCGTCCCAACTAATTTCCTGTTATCGTTATTTCTGATTTTGTTTTTAACCATAAGGTTCAATCCAATTTCTATTCCATACTGTACAGTGAGCAGGTTTAAATCCATAGGTAGATTCTAGGCTAGACCAGGCAATTTCTTAACTGGCTTCAATGTGTCTTTGAATCAACAAATGTGAATGTACAGTTGTTCTTTCAGCTTTCACTCACCTAACTATCGACAGTGTTGTTGAGGGCATGGTCTGGCCTACCATATTCATGCAACGTGCTAAATACAGATCCTGGAGCCGCGTTAGCGCATTCGATAGGAGGCTTGCTTTCAAATCCAGCCGCGACTCGCTGCAGCCACGGTCCGTGTTCGAAATCGGACGGTTACCGGGGTTCACCCAGCGTCTAGGAAATGGGTACCAGAGTGACACTCTGGGGTAAATGGAGGAACGTCGCTGTAGCTACAGAGTTACGTGCGGACAGCGACACAGGCGGAGAGTTTTTTTTTAATCAGCTGTCCGTACTGGTGGCAGAGCACTTATGGTTTATAACCGTGTGCAATGACGCTGGTTCACATCTCTCGACTTTACTTTTTAGACACATATCAGTCTGATTGAATTCTTTAATGTCGAAGCAGCGTGAATATGGTAATTTTACTAAATTAAGTAAGAGCGCTTTGGTAATGGTTACGTGGTATTTCCCAATGAAGGTATTTTCTCTCCTTTGGTATTGCAACTTAAGACTACGCACACAGTGACTCCAACAGCCACGTATTTATTCGGATAATCCAGAAGAAACAAATACCCAAAACCTTGTTTAACCGGATAAAACTGTTACACTGGAACAGCACACGACTCCAAAAATACAATCTGTCGTCCTGTTGGGGTGAGGGATTCCATTTACCTCTAGTACAATTTTCCCTGAAGAAATATCTCTATCAATCTCCGGGATTTAAATGTTCATTTGGTCATTAACTAATAAACAAAAGCACTGTTGCATGCTAGAAGTGTCGCAGAATAAATAAAGATTAGAGGATGCTAGTTTGCTATTTAGAGTTATCTAGTGTGCGCTAACAAAATGTAATTAGTAAGAAGACGCATGGCGCAATGTTTGGGACACTCCAGAAAGACATGTGACTGGGATGTAAAAAAGTCAAGTATTTTGGTTTCACTTGCCAAACCTAAGTCGTCCATGTCTTATTGTTGTATAAGACGTATGATGTCGTTCTCTGCATATACGATAGATTTAGATTCTAATCGCTAAACAATTTTGTGTGTACTTTTTAAAAAATTTATCAACACATGCTAAATTAATGTATTTTCTCCCCCTTTTTGCAGCTCATATCTCAATGTTTTATTGTCTATGTGTGTTTTATTTTTTCATTAATCAACACGTATTTTTCAGTGCTATTTGGCGTGTACTTTCTCTTCTGCTATAAGTCGAATGTTTTCCTGTACAATATATGTGTGTAGCCTTCCCTCATTAATATGTTTACTGTGCAGTTTCTTTATGTTTCTATATGTATCAACAAATACAGGTGTGTAATGTGACAATAACAATAGAAACTGAACAGTAATTGCACATATATTTTCTCCATAAATGGCCTATGCTTCGCTGACTGATACCTCTCGATTTGTTTCCGAGACAAATTAAGGCTAGGGATAAAATTCCCCCTTTTCACAGCACAAAGCCTAAGGAGTGTTGTAGAGACCATATGTTGCCCATGACATCATGATCCTTCACTTTCTTGTTTACACCAAAACGTTTGGAACAAAGCAGGCTGCAGAAACTGCCGGATAAGAAGAACAATACTCTGTCTACCTGTTGGAGCTTCCCTCCTAGACCAGCTGCCAGCCAAAGCTAAAGGCCTGGTGTGGCTTACCATAAAATACAGTTTTCAAGTAGCATTACCACCTACTAGAACAATCAGCTTCATAAATAACTACTAAATACACAACAAGCTGTGACTAGAAAGTGCTACAGAGGAATTAGGAAAGTCGCAAATTGTGTTGCATTTTCGCTCCTAAATACCAGGTTTTCCTAAAATTAGGACGCAACCACATACAAAAAAGAAAGATCTTTCATGATGCTTGTAATATAAGCTGGAGCCGCCCCTGGTTTAGCAGCTAAACGCCCGCGTGTGGATCTGAAGATCCTGGATTCAAATCCGCATGGTACTGGAATTTTTTTTTTTTTTTTTACAAGTTTAAACTTGTCTTCCTGGTCGACCCAGCCGTGAATCGGTACCAGGCAAAATGTCGGAAAGTGAAGGCGGCCTTTGGCGAGCTAGGAGGCTTTTAATTGTGATATAAGCTTTACTCCGAAACATAAACTCTAGTTAAGATCGTCACCTAGAGTGAGAGACTTGTTGCCGAATGGCCCTTGGTGCACATTTGATAATGAACGGATGTGATTAACCCCAAAAAAAAAAATGGAGAGAAATCATCATGGAAACATTGTGAAGCAGAATTTGCTAGAGATCGTGACTTAGGTGAAGAAATCATCGGATAATATCCCTGACATTCGTAACTCACTTGAATCGACCCCTTGTGGGATGCAATTTTTCGTTTTCGAAAGCCCCACCCATGCTTTGGCAGGGGGCCCTGAATATAGCTGGGCCACAATTGTGACCATAACGACTGAAAGGCGTTTCTGGGACCTCGCCACGGGTGATCCTCATCCGCATGGTGGCACTTTGTGTCACAGTGTGCTTTTCGCTTGTGTAATGTCCTGGTGGGGTACAACAAGCAAGCAAGCAATATTACTGCCGGCTGTGTTAGCAATGATTCAGAGCAAACTACATCAACAAGAAATATGTTCATTTGGAGCAAGTCTTATTGCTGGACATGTAAACCGACTGGGGCCGGTGGTTCTACTCGAACCTGAGTCGCAAGAAATTCCAATCTGGCATTTGATATTTGGATTATTTTGTCGATGTTCCTAAGGAATATGACATGATTGTATTTGATAAAATAAAACATTTTGCACATGAATAAATGTAGGCTTATGTATATGAAAAATGACAGCTACTAAAAAAAAAACACCCTAGTGCATTTTTAGCACAAACTTATATAAGACCCTGTCTTATTCTTGAGCAAGCAGGGTATAACAAGTGAAATACTTTGACCATACTAATAGTACAGCTGTTTATACAGAACAGTGTTTGTTAAGAAGCATGGTTCCTGAATGAGAGGCAGTGGTCTAATAGCTCAAAGGTGAGTATACAACCAGTGAAGATACCCTGCTGGCACCTTTTATCAGTCCAGGCAATTAGGACAGTGTCCCACTTTGCTATAAGAAGTCGTGGTTACCACGTTCCACGGCTTTAGTGAGAGTGCCCAGCCAGACCAGATGGCTTTCACGAGGAAACCTTCATAAAAAGTGTATGACATTGCAGAGTTTTTTGCTGATACCGAGGACATGACAGTATACGAGGCAGTGGAGCTAATGAAGCAGGGAAATTCTTTCAGATGGTTTGTCATGAGTATCGTCATGATAATGATGATAAAAAATTGTATGATGATGATAATAAAAATGATGATAATAATGGTGGTTGTAATGATGAGATTAAGATAAATATGACACGAATCCTTATTTATGTCTCTATGAAGAAGTTTGCCATCATTTTTCTTCTTAGCAGTGACAAAAACTGATCGAGCGATCGTAGTTATTGTCCCTTCAGAATGATCCTCTGCTAACCATCTGGGAACTGTCGGCTGCCATAGTTTAACTTTTCCATGATCCTTGTCGTAGAAAGGGTGATGCGAAGATACCGTTTGCCCTGGTAATCATTACTGAGAAAAGAGAAGAAAAAAAGTGTGTTGGAGTGGCAAAAATTTGTGCTTTTCAAATTAATCGTTAAAAAAAACAGTTAGTTGCGTATCCTCTACAGGACATAGAAGAACCAACCCCATAATTTTTTGGCTGTTGTGGTTTTTCTAGCCAGATTTACGTCTAGTAGTGTGCCATTGCTTTCTGGACTGTCAACTTCCTGGTAACACTGTAGAAACCAACGCAAGGCGCAAGACCCGCAGCTGGGATTGAACCCGGCACCCCGGCATTAGGAAGCTCGTTCGCACCGCCTAAGCCGCAGAGCCAACAAAATAAATTTTAAAAAAAATATTTATGGGCAACAACAACAAAAAGGCGGAAAGGAAGGGGGGGGGGGGGGGGGGCTATAAAAGGAAGTTTTCTGCACCGGGTACCACACGACCTTGCGATCCCACTGACAATGATATAGAGGCTAAAGAGGTAGTTAGGCCTGCTCGAGCGTGTATCGTAGACTAGCGGAAACACGGAAATGCTTTTACATCTCGAAAAAATAAAAACTCAAAATCTCACTCACACACACACAACATCAATAACAAGAGCGTGCAGAAGACGATGAGATTACTATCTGGAGAGCTTGGTTACACGGTTTGAGCAGGTCTAAGGTACTGACCTAATCCGGGATTCGGTTCCTTTATTTTTTGTTTACCCCATCTCGAGGACTCCGAGTTTTCGTGGGGAGTTCCCGGGAAACTCCAGTAATATAGGGGCCTGCGGGTGTGAAATGAACACCGACTAACAATAACCCTAACCTCTCCCCTCAAAAAATATATTGGACGTTTTCGGGAACTTCCAAATTTCGGAGTCCACGAGATGGAGTGAACAAAAAAAAAAGTATATGTGATTCTTTATCTTGTATGATAAAGAGCCATTACTGGTTACCATTAGTGATACTGCATAGGAGGATGATGAGGATGATGAGGAGGAGGATAATGATATTACCATCTAGGGGTCGCTGTGGCTAGAGTTGTCACCTACTGCCCCGGTGACTATCAAATCCCGAAGCTCTTATGCTGACCACACTGAGCTGGAATAACTACACCTTGAAAGACTGTTCTAGAGATTACCTGTCCGGAGAACTAGCTGGCTCGTATGTACTTTATCAGCCATCTTCTGTGGCAGGTGTTTACAAAATATGCGGTTAATTTAAACACCACTATGTTCAACATTAAATAAAAAGAGGATCTTTGATGCTGACAAAAGACACGAAGTTAGATGAAATCTCATGTGTCAGAATGTGGGAACGAGTATTTGGTGTTGATCCGGCAAAGAGGGACGGGTGATAGAAAGAGAACTATGAATTGATTATAATCAGTGTGCCAGAGACAGGAACAGTTAGCATCTACACTTTAAAACATTTGCTGTCGGAGACGGAGCATCTATTGGCATGTCCGGTGCGCTCTGATGTTGATTCTTAAATTAGTAATCATTATCTTCAATTTGAGGTTTCTTATTATGATGTATAAATGATCATTAACTAATAATACACAAGAAAGAATACTGATACGTCACTTGGCTATAACCTGGTACTAGTAAGAAAAAAAAAAGAAGAAGAATGATCATTTTGTTTTAAAAACAACAAAAAAACGAAATCATGGACAACATTAGCGTCATCGGCATAAAAGACGTATGATGCTAAACCCATAGTGTTATAGATCAATCAGCATTCAAATGATTGCACGATAATTACATATATTGTCAATCTTATATTTCAGTTTTAAGGTGTTTAAATAACTATGTTTTTAAGTTAGTATTACTTTCTGTATAGTTGTTACTGTAAATTTTCTGTTTTGCTAAGTTTTTGATGTTTTCCAAGTTTATCTACAGATATTTTCTGTATTTAAGTGTGCATGTTCGTTTAGTTTATCTATTTTTATTTTACTGATACTTATATAGTGAGTAATTAGTATGATTTAATTAGGTACCTTTGTTTAAATGTATTTTATGTAATCAGTTTATTTTACAGGTAATTGACCTTCTGTGTATTACAAACGGGTGTGTTGTGGACTATTTCGCAGTCCCACTAGAGAGAGAGAAGGGGAGATAGCGAGAGAGAGAGAGAGAGAGAGAGAGAGAGAGAGAGAGAGAGAGAGAGAGAGAGAGAGAGAAAGAGAGAGAGAGATTTTCAAAATAATTAAAAATTTAAAGAGGATCTTTAACATATCATGGTCCAAGATAAATTAAAAAAAAAATTTAAAGTACTTTAAGATCTGGATATCGAATATATTAAATTGTAAACAGTATCTTGTCTGGAAAACTAACGTCAGAAAAGGAAGAAGAAGAAGAAGAAGAAGAAGAAGAAGAAGAAGAAGAAGAAGAAGAAGAAGAAGAAGAAGAAGAAGAAGAAGAAGAAGAAGAAGAAGAAGAAGAAGAAGAAGAAGAAGAAAAAAAAGAAGATGATGAACAACAATAACAGAAACGACAACAAATACGACAACAAGCAGAAGAATTGTAAATGCATAAGAATGTGTGCTGAATAACTTATTAACGCAATAATATATTGGGTATACTGTACACAACATGTAAGTGTATAGACCAGACCTGTCCTGACTGTATGTCTGCTGTAGTCTGAAGGTGTGTCACCCAAACTGATGTTGTTCAATTATACTATTCAATCTGTTTAATATTGTTACCCATAAAATATAACATTGACATTAATCTGGGTAATATTAAATGGTTTCTAATATAAATGCAATGTTTTGATGAAACAGGCTGTGTAGCGAAATATTTCGTTATTGCAGTTCATGTATGTCTTAGAATCTTACGTACGTGGTTAGTTTAACATCTGCTTTTCTAGTAATTAGACTGAAATTGTGTCTTGAAAATATGTTTGTATAAAAAGTTTGAGTTTTAACATCAAAAGTGTCTTTTTCATCTTGTCGTCGTTCTCCCTGCTAGTTGTTTCAGGCGGAAGGCTGCAGGCCTATGTGAAGTATGTTGTGCGACGCATGCCTTCCATTGTTCCATATAGCTGGCTTTATGAATCTTCAATCTTGGTAACATTTGGCTGCGGAGCTTCTTTCGTGTGAGGAGTTTGAATCTTCGTCTTGTGTCCCTGGATAAGAAGTGCTCCTAGTACTGTGGTTTTAGTAGCTGCCTTGGTCTGCGTTTTTTTTTTTCTCCTCTTAGGCGCATTCTGTATCTAGCTACTCTGTGTGACTTCCAATGTTTACTAAGTAGTCTTTTCTGTATTTTCCTTTTTGATGCATTGTTCACAAATACACTAAAGCATAGTCTCCTTGGCTAGCTAACCCAGTTGATTTAGCATAGCTTAAAGCTCGTTGAAATGTAGTTTCTTGTCGTTTTGTATTGCTTGCAATACTGAGCGAGCATCTGTCAGTATACCCACTTTTGACCCAGAGCTGGATTTATCCTGCCTCCATTGCCTTCTCTTTGTAATTAGTGGAGTGTTTCTCTCTAGGGTAACTGCACTCTTCTATGGCACTATTGGTCCATTATGTTTATGTTGAATGGTTTGAAAAGCTCTAGATTAGACTTATCTGTGCTAATTTCATGCTAACTTTTAACATCACGAAGTCTACTGAATGCTGACCATATCACCAGCTGAAGACCTGCTGTTCAATACGAGACAAGCATTATATGCCCAATGCGCCAATGACCTATAAAAATCGTATGCCAACCTAACAATTAGAACACGATCCTGAGAGGAAGATCGAAATAATGACAGCTGGGTCTGCATGCGGGAGCCGCCGTGATGTAGCGGCTAGACGCTCGCATAAAGTCGTGGGTTTGCTCCCTGACGAAGCCAGACTTTTTTCAAATTGAGCTTGGCTCCTAGGTCGACCCAACCTTGAGTGGGTACCAGGTGCAGTCCTGTGAAGTAAAGGCGGCCGGTGTGATACTGACCACATCATCCATCTTGTGCTGTTGGTCTATAAAATATAGATCTAGCCCTATAAACCCAATACGCCTGAAAGGCGTGGAAAACGGTCCTTTATTTTACATGCGAAGAAAGCAAAGAAGCATTTTTACGCTAGTTGCGCATATGGTATATGATGCTAGACTCGTATTATATAGAGCTATCAACACTCGATGGTTCTGTCATCAACGTCACGTGGATCGCCTTTATTTCCCGTGGCATTTTCTTGTTCTCGTCTTAGGCTGAGCTGATTTGGGAGCCAATGTCAGTTTTTTTTAATGCCCTCATGCGGACTCGAACCCATTAGATTCGGGTCTAGCCGACTAGACCACAAAGTGACCAATTAATCATTTCGATATCCTGCAGAGGATACGCAGTAATTCTTTACATGTAAGAAACTTTCATAAATGTATATTGTTTTTCTTTTTCAGATCATTGCTGTTATTTCCGTGTTTTTCATCGTGATATCTATACTTTCATTCTGCTTGAAGACACATCCTGAGATGAGGGTTCCAGTTCTGCGAAACGCCACCTCCATGACCGCCAACGGCAGCTACACTTGGCGGTTAGAAAAGCGAGAAACAGAACCTCACGAAGCATTTTTCTACATTGAATGTGCCAGTAACGCCTGGTTCACTTTTGAGATTATCATTAGGTTTGTGGTCGCGCCCCATAAGTTAGAGTTTTCTGAAAGCGCCGGTGAATATTATAGACATTGTTGCTACAATGAGCTTCTATTTGGACTTTATGCTAACGGAGCTGAAGCAAGAGAGCGAGATGCTGGAGTTCTTTTCAATTATCAGAATCATGAGGCTTTGCAAGCTGACACGCCATTCTGCAGGATTGAAGATCCTCATACATACTTTCAAAGCTAGTGCCAAAGAATTAATGCTTCTAATTTATTTCCTTGTTCTGGGAATCGTTATTTTTGCTGCTCTTATTTATTACGCAGAGCGAATCCAGTATAATCCGGATAACGATTTCCAGAGTATACCAGTAGGACTGTGGTGGGCCATCGTAACGATGACAACAGTAGGGTACGGTGATATGGTGCCAAAGACATACGTCGGCATGTTCGTTGGCGCCTTATGTGCCCTGGCTGGTGTCTTATGCATTGCCCTGCCGGTTCCCGTCATCGTGTCCAACTTTGCATTGTTCTACTCACATACGCAAGCTAGATCAAAGTTGCCCAAGAAGAGAAGACGTGTTTTGCCTGTCGAAGCACCGAGGCCCAAAGCTTCTAAGGTCGCTGGGATGGGAGGACCAGGCGGTGGTGTAGGAGGGCCTCAGACTCGACGGATGAATGCTATCAAACACACGCATCCTGGGTCTTTAGACGTTAAAATCAATAGGATAGGTAACTATCCATTTAATTGGTCTGTTTGTCTTACGATGTCTTGTGACTGTAAAGTATTTCGTACTAATGTACCCAGCATTGAATGAAAGGAATGTTTTCACATTAGCATAGAGTATTCAACAGTACATTTAGGTTAGAAGGGCCAATTTAGGTGGCCCAAGATTAGCCCACATTTTACCAATATTCTGGGGTTTGGGGGGAGGGGGGTGACCCTGTGGCGAAGCAGTATTTACCTCAGGCGATGAAGGTTGTCTGATCGGTTTTAGACGTGCTTTATTTTCGCAAACGCAGGCATTTCGGAGATCCTTAAAATCGCGACTGGAGCTGCGATGCTCGTGCGTTGTGCATTGTTCTCGGTGACGACCAGCCGCTCTACAGCGAGCCACATGAGATACTAGTATATTCAATGTAGTTTTCCTTTCCCTCCAACTCCATTGCACCTCGGACCGATCTCTGGAGTCCCGAAACTGAATTCACAACCTTTATCGCCCAAAATTAATGGCTCTGCCACTTTCCAATTATTGCAAAACTCTAATAACAAAATGTAAAGGGTCTGAGAACAATCACACACTGTAACAAAAAAAGAAAGAATAGACTGTAAGTCACCTCAAATAACAATGGTAATGTAAGCATCCGCAGTTTAAACAGAAATGAAATAAAAGTAACACACAAACAGTGTGTGAGATAAAGAGATTACGAGGTGTGATAAGATTTTTTTTTTTTTTTAACTTTCCTAATGAACTATTTGTACATTTGTTAAAACTATCTCATTAGGTATGATGGATTTTAAATACGTAAATTCTAGAACACCAACATGTACTTGGTGTTTTCAGAAAAAGTGATATAAGCGTTCAGACATGCGTCCGGTTTCTAGGGATGACGGTAGAATCCGTACTCAAAGAAGGACTTTTGTTGCTCTTTGAATGATTTGTCACCGATGTGGTGGTATCTGTACCGGTGTAGCATCATCCCTCAATCTTTTGTTTAAGTTTTAGTACAAATGAAAGTCGCATGGCAACAGAGTGGCCTAGGTGTGTCAGAACTTCACATCTCTTCCCCATTAACGCTTCTTTGACAAGTTTCGAACATTCTGACCAGCAAACAAACTCTTTCCCTGCAGAGATTGTTGTTCGGACTTTTCTGTCTTTCCAGACGTACGGTTTATATTGTGCTATAAGAAGGCACAGGGATCGGTCTGTAACGAAGGCGACCATGACTGGCATGTGCCGTTAAAACAGAATTATCCACATAGAATGCATACCATTTCCTGATTACTGTTGCCACAATGTGCATTTACCTGTCTCGGTAGCGCCGTGGGTAGCGCGTCAGGCTCATAATGACTTTAATATATGCTTTGGACATATTTCTTCACAGATTATATTAATCTGTCTGCAGTCATTTTCTCGTTTATCCATTCTCCCTTTCCAATTTGCCCCATCAGGTCAAACAGGTTCCATAGCATCCTGTTCCCAAGAATCTACCTCAATACTTGTATCATTCATGTCCCGCTTGCACACAACTTTAAATCATAGATGAAGCTGTCCCAGACATCTTCTACCTATTTTTAATTTACCATAGAGGATGTCTTTACGGAGTTCCCCCATCCTCCATCCTCAAAGTATGCCCTCGCAATCTGAGCCTTTCAGAACTGGACATTGAGAAAACTTGATATTCTAATACCTCTAATACTC
This sequence comes from Candidula unifasciata, assembly GCA_905116865.2. Classification (NCBI taxonomy): domain Eukaryota; kingdom Metazoa; phylum Mollusca; class Gastropoda; order Stylommatophora; family Geomitridae; genus Candidula; species Candidula unifasciata. The sequence continues at coordinate 54,403 of CAJHNH020002523.1, read as the reverse complement.
AAGAAGGAGACGGAGCACGTGTGGGAATGTCCCGAGTGCGGGGATGTCACTTCTTGATTCATTTATTCAGTCATCATTCCAATACCTCACTCCGTAATCTTTAGAGATGTGCTTGTCTGACAGCATATTAGAAAGCTTTTGACGTCCCCAAGAGACTGCAGTCATTCATAAAATTTGCTTTACCTAATTCTACCACCCCTCATAATACTGTATACTTTTCACATTTTTACAGTAGAGTGGCTGGGACGGTTTTTTTTATTTTTTTTTTAATCATCTCTCGTACAAAGTAAAAAGTTTTAAGTTACTTAGAGAGCTGCCTTCATTTGATACAATAGATGATAATTTGACTGGGGTAAAAACGATAAATGACCGAGATAAAAATTCCTGAAAAAAAAATTACAAACCAATGATATAAATAAGATCACAGCTCATATAGAAAAGACGCCCCGGAAAGAAGAGTAAATTAATTAATACGTGTAATTTTTTTTTAAAGTTTTATTACGTATTTCATAACTGCAGTGTATGTATTTTCTCGTAAGGCTTTCTAATATGTTTTATCATGTTGTCACGATGTATGTCTGTCTGAATGTTTTGGCCTGTCTTGCTCTTCCTTATCACAACTTTGTTGTTGGATTGAGTGACGTTACCTGTTGCATGCTGTTATAGTTGTCTTTATTTCATTGATGTTACATTTATACTTATAATTTATTGTATGTGTATTTTTAGCAAATATTTCCATCGTGAAGCATGCAACAGTAATCTATTTTATTATCTATACTCGTTTCAATATACGTTTATAGTTTGTTCCACTCCACTCCCTTAAAAAGGTTAAGATTGATTTTTCCTTTAAAAAAATTACCTTGGCTCACAGGTCGACCCAGCCTAAAATGGATACCAGGTAAGGTCCTGGGAAGTAAAGCAGCCGGCGTGATGTTCACTTTATCACCTATTGTATAACCTATATTATCCTGTGGGTTTCAGTGCCTCATATAGAGCGTGGGAGGGGGGGGGGGGGCAGGAGACTCACTGCACTTACAAGCGTATCGTAAAAGTCCACTAATTGGGGGTATTTTCTTCAGAGTCGGAGTGCATCTGCCTGAGAGGCCAGAAACCAAAAGATTGATTACAAAAAGCTGGATCTTCAAAAGCGTGTGCATGCGAAAGTCAAGTTCTGGAACGTGACTAAAATCCCGAAGTGGACGAACAGCTAGAAAGTTTCGCTGAAGTTTACAGACTGTGAACGCAAAGGAGAAGAATAGCATAACTCTCTAAATTTAAATATTCTCATTACTGCTTCCATAACGTTATAAAACTCGTTGCTTCTTGTTTCAGCATTCTCTCGTTTCGTTATTTTGTTTGCTTTTTTATGATCCTAAGTTGCTGTCATTTCTCCTTCGCCCTGTTCATTACATTGTGTTGTTTGATTATTTTGTTACAATGTGATGTTGTGTTTATTCGTCATGCTGGTGTTATGTATTCTCAGATCCATCGAGCGCCTTGCAACAACTGGTCGCATTTCGTTGTAAGTGTTTTTTCAGTGTTTATTACTAAAAGACATCACTAACACTAAAGCACGAGCATAATTATACTGCATTGCTTGAGATATTTTAACTCTTTCAGTTTTATACAAATCGTCTGTTTTGAGCATTCCGAAGATAATATGATGCCGTTTCCGCCCAGGCGGTTGGCCGCAAATGTCGGCTTGATATCCTGATGTTCCTGGAGACTTAAAGCAGGTGCCACACCAACAGGCACGTCCCAATGGCCGGGTTGGTCTCCATAAGGCCAGTCCGGCATCACTTTAAATCAGGTCGCCAAGCCTAACAGGAACCACCAGACTGTCTTCTTCCTTTACTTTACTTGATGGGTTATCCCTGGTTTTCTTTTCAAAGGTTGGACCGATCCGACCTTATAGTCTTATCCAAAAATAGACGATAGGCGATTGTTATTATCCTTTTTAATTAACATCTCACGAATGAGAATCGGGAAATCCCGTTCAGCTGTGAAGCCATTTAGGACAGTTAAATGGTTGGTCGAAAACACATGGATTGGGTGTTATTGGTTGGACCGATCCGACCTTTTGGTCTTATCCAGAAAGGTTGAAAAGCGATTATTTTGTACTTCCATTTAGTTGTACCCCCTTTAGATCTGCATTCTATGGGATTAACATCACAAGGATGAGAATCAAACGCCTACAGATCCTAGAGACCCCGTTCAACCGTAGAGCCATAGAGCACAGTTGTACTAGGGCACGACAAAACGGTTACGAATTAACAAATGTGTGATCCGAATGTATTGGTGAGACTTTTTAACTTACAGCCTAATGTTGAATCAAGCCTTTTGATATTAAGCCAAACATAGCTCTTCTTTCTCAGTTAAATGTTATATTAATCCTTTATATATGAATTATTAATATTCATATTCATATTCCATAGTACCTCTGTTAAACTCTTTCAGATCTAAGTATTTTTGTTTCGGCTGTTCAGAGTTAAATACTTTCGGATAGACAGGCTTGAAGCAGGCAACTGCTTGAAGATGAAAGAGTTTCAATATTTACTCATCTGACGGCATGTAAAAGGCAAACAACCACAAGCGTGCGTAGCTTAAATCTCAAAAACAATGTACTGATTGACCGCCCCTCATCCCTTTTGATCCGTCTTTGTCAGTGTGTATAAAGTTCATCAGTTGCGGTTTTTTCGTCGGTTGCAACAGTACGACATTTTGCATTATTATTATATTTAAGTAATAATGCAAAATAGAAAAATAAACATAAATCACTTCTTTTTTTAGCTTCCCTAAGTTAACACATATTCGGTAAATAATGTTTAACGTTATCAAAAAACAATACCTGGTTTTGTTTTGCATGCCCGTTTGTTGTTGATTATTTCAGTTTTCGTCGTAACTTTCAAGACCCCACAATACTGTAACGGTTGTATGGGGCATACTGGGATCTATAAATGTAGGATTCTCATCAATGACATGGACTACAACCCTTGAAGGAACAAACTGCAGCAGCAACAGCAGCAATAACGCCTTCATGGTCAATGCACTGTACTCTAACTCACCCACATTCCACCGCAATCTAACTCACCCACATTCCACCGTAGTCTAACCCACCCACATTCCACAACAGTCTAACCCGCTCACATTCCACCGCAGGTCACCTGGTATAAATAGGGCACTCTTATATAGCTGTTTACAGGACTGAACAGGGTTTCTGGGACCCGGTCTTGGTGGCATCTCAGTCGAACAGTGTCTTTTTCATCATAGATCAGCAGGACTTGTACGGAAGGTCGATCTCGACATGCTATGAAAGTCTCTCTTTCTCTAGCCAATTCTGCAGCCGTGTCTGCTTTCATAGCCATAACGTCTTGAATGTTTTGTACCCAACCTTTGGTGGATAGTCGAAGAAGAGGGGGGTCACACATACACACACACACAAAAGAACTTGGAAAGCCATCAAGAAACGGATATGACTAAATTACTATACACTTGTTACACAAACGAAAGACAAAAAAAAAAATAGCGGGCTTTATGTGCAATAGCGTCCATCGTAAAATAACGACCCTAACGGGCCAAGGGTTATGTTATGTTACCCACCTTTGCGGAATTCTTCCTCTGCCTCGCTGTACCCTCCATAACAGTTTTCTCCAGGCCACCATAACGTTTAACGTGGAAACAGTACATAAGTTTTCGAGACACGATGCTGTTTATAAGGCAATTTTCCTCAGATCGTAGGATGTCAGTGTTTTTCCTCTTCTTGATCTATGGTTCTTCTAAGAACAATTTTTCTTTATCATTTCATTTCACAAGCTCCAATTTTGTTTCTTTAGTGATCAAGTAAGAGTCCTTGACCCACATGGGTATCTCTCTTCAGTCACTTGGCGTTTCTTGCGGGGTGCAATCCAAGAATCAGAATGGAGAGAACAAAATAAAAACATTTCTTTTAAGGCTGAGTTAACTGAAAATCATTTTAAAGCTCGTAAACGCACACTTATGGAATCCGAATCTGGATCGTCCATTTCCCTGCATCCTGCAAGTTTTTACTGGTCTGTGGGCTACCTAGCTTGTATGTGATTGGATTCGACTTATATATTCACATTTTATTTTTTTATCACCTGGATAGTCATGTTATTTTTTTTTTCCTTCCTTGGTCTGGCAACATTATCACTGGTTTTAATGGCCCACTCTTCGATTTGTTTCCGATCAGGTAATTTTAAAATTTTTGGTTCCAGAAAGTTGGCCAGGCAAATGTCCAAAGAGGCAACTTGCGAAAACTCGTGTGAGTTTAACTTTCATTTAAGTTGGTTATATACACCGGATGAGCCAGATTTATTTGCAATGCTCTAGCCAGAAGGTAAAAGCTACAGAAAAAAATGATTAGATGGCTGCAATCACTCATAGTTGTCTTAGAATAGACAAACTTGAAAAGAAAAAATGGGAAGAGGAGGATTTTAAATAAGAAACCTCAAAACAAAATATGTTTGCACGGTTTAGATCAATGACTTTAAAACAGGGAAAGGGGGGGGGGGGGGGTGCAACTCCTAGGGTGTGGAAAAGATGTCAAGAGAGCGTCAAGTAATGTTGAAGTTGAGTACATTTATGCTTGTAATATTCTGATATGTTCAGTAATTTTTTTATATATATTATTATCTTATATTTATTTATAAATAAAATATTTTAAAACTATATTTAAAATAAAACGCCAAGGACATTATGTTATTTGACACTGTTCTATGTAGATGCTTTTCTCCTAGTTCTTGTTAATAGTGGTTTCGAACTGTTCATTTTGTCCTCCTCTTGTCAGTCTCATTTTGTTAAAGTTTAGGGACAGAGGGGGACTTGGGGATCTTATCATATATTAAAGAGGCGCTCTTTGAGAAGGCTTGAAAACCACTGGTTTAGATTCATGATTTTTAAGAACGTTTGTATCCGAAATGACTGACTTTACAAATTCAGAATTATGATTTAGAAAAACATTTGAATCATAAATAAATGACTTTAGATTCAAGATTTTGAAGAAAGTTTGTATCAGGAATGACTGACTTTTCAAATTCAGATTCATGAGTTGAAAGAACATTTGAATCAGAAATTACTGTCTTTACAAATTCAGAATCATGAGTTAGAAGAACATTTGTATCAGAAATGACTGACTATACAAGTTGAGTTTCATGATTTTGAAGAACATCTGAATCAGAAATGACTGACTTTACAAATTCAGAATTATGATTTAGAAAAACATTTGAATCATAAATAATTGACTTTACCAGTTTAGATTCATGATTTGGACGAACATTTGAATCAGAAATAAATAACTTTACCAGAGACGGATCTTTTTAGCCAGACGTGATTACCAAACCCACACAGTATGGACTGTAACAGGTTAGACAGCAAAAGTTATCAAGCCTCACCTCCAATTAGAGATGCAATTTTCTGTTACTTTAAAACCCCACCCTGGCTGTAGTCAAGGGCCCTAATATAACTTGAAGGTTCAGTGGGGTCTCTTGGGACTTGTACCCGTTTGATTCTCATCCGAATGCTAGCACTTTGTGTCACTGTGTGTTTATCGTTTGTCGTGTGGTCCTGGTGGGGTTGAGCGTTAGTCAGACGGCAATAGACTGAAGAATTAGGTGATTAAGAATTGTAAAAGCTAGACTGTTTCCTTTATCGCAGTGGGTTTTGTCATTTCTTTTCTAATCAGATCACGGCTTTGGCGTATCTCAAGGAAGACGGCCATGTTTGTTTTTGTATAATTCCGCCATAAAATAGTTCATCAGACTTATGCGCGGTGGGATAGGGCGCCACATGGTTACATAGAAAATGAAACTAGGCGTCTCCCTATTGCTCCATCATATGACCGAACCATTGCATCCTTGCCAGTCAGTGACTATTTAAATGTTTAATTTCGTTCTTTTTACTGTGATGCTGTTCTAGAGGAATTGCTAATAATTCATTGTATCTACTAGATAGATTCAGTTTAAAATTAGTATCAGCAAAAAACCTGGGAAGTCAAGGCTGCCAGTGTGATTTTGTCCACTTTTTAATAATCAAGGGTCGAATGTCTAAATAAAATCCCTGCAGCACCGTAGTTTATGGGTGTGCTTTTTTCATAAGTTTACTTTTTTTAAAGTTTTTATTAGTTACTAATATCTTTCTCTCTCCTCTCTCTCTCTCTCTCTCTCTCTCTCTCTCTCTCTCTCTCTCTCTCTCTCTCTCTTTTCACTGTCTCCATCTCTCTCTCTCTGTCTCTCTCTCTTTCTCTGTCTCTCTCTCTCTTTCTCTCTCTCTCTCTCTCTCTCTCTCTCTCTCTCTCTCTCTCTCTTCCCTTCCGTCCTGTCACTTACTGATCCTCCCCATTTTCTGCCTATAGACTTGTCAATGACTGACAGGCTTTTGCAGCTTATAGTGTTGTCATTCTTTGCTTCTGGTCCCGGTAACACAAGCAACAACACTACCACAAAATAATGTTTGCTTCGGCAACACAGCTTGTGAAAAGTGCCAGAACAAAGCAACTCTATCATAACTATTCACCATTTAAATATCCCTTTGCATGCTGATTATATCCCTATATGTGTGGTAATTGTGGATGTTGTTGCAATGGTTTGTTGTATGTTTGTTTCAGTCGCTTCTTTCACACGCTTGGCTTTGTTTCTACTGAGCACAAATTTCGCTGTATTCTAGGTGGGTGTGGGTGTGTGTGGGGGGGGGGGATGGTTAGTTTGCTCCAGCCTTTCTCTGTTTGCCTTGTAACTATGCCCAGGATTAGCAGAACATTCATCATCCCTTCCCAGCTGTTATCTAGAGGTATACCAACCATGCCATCTTCAGATTTAAAAAAAAAAAAATCTCAGTCTGAAGTTAGACCCGCAAGGCAGATCTCAGATACCCCGTGCAGTCACCAGAGAAGTATAATTAGGGCACTAGTAACGACAACATCAGTCAGGTGTCGCCTGCAGTCCTTATCCTTCGGGGGGCTGTGGGGGAGGGGGGGGGGCAAAAGCCTAACACTGTTTGAGCCTAGTAATGATGATAATAATAATAATATTAATAATAAAAATAATAAAAATAATAAAAATAATAATGATAAAAATAATAATCAAAATAATAATAATAATAATAATAATAATAATAATAATAATAATAATAATAATAATAATATATTTCAAATTAATTTAAAAATATGTCTAAAATAAAACGATAGGTATACACACAAATTTAAACTGATAACTCTCATATATCTTTGTGTTTGTGTGTGTGTGTGTTTGTATGTGTAAAAAAGGGGGGGGGGGAGAAGGAGGGGGTTGTTGCTTATCCGCCCCACAACTTGTTTGTTGTGGTGGGCTGAGCACCCCACCTTCCTAATATTTTTTTTTTAAGTGAGGTACCTCAGTGTGTGGAAGCGCCCAAGTCTCCCAAACCGTTACCAGACTTATTTGCAGACAACCAATATTAGATATTTGCACGGTGGCGTTGTCTCACAGCTATTTACAGAATTAATGTTACCCTAAGACAGTTTCCTGCCTGATGGCATTTTAACACACTATTCCAAGCACAGGATAAATAATCTATGATTCACACAGAGTCAGCGCTATACTATTTTCATCCTTGGTTCACGAAATAATACTATGTTACGAGGCGTAAACGTTTATGTAAAATATTTTTTTTTTTTTTTTCAGGTTTCTAAAACTGAAAATATTCAATCCTTCTATAGGGTTATAATTTCAAGTTTGAACAAAGAAAACACAAACAATAGATTGAACAATTTATTGTCTGTCATATTTCGCTGCATCTCGTCAGGTGCATACTACAGTAACAACTGCATAAATGAAGCAGACAGGTTCTGTTGAGAGAAGTAAAAGAGAACAGGAGAAGAAGAATAGATTGAAAGGAAAAGAATACTTCGTGTGGCACGAAGCATGTATATTAAAGGTTTGAGGTTTTGAACAACGGATAAACATCATGGCATACGGTTATTAACCCATCTGTGCTCTGTTCTACTTCCAACTCAAGTATGAGTCCAAAGGAGCTCAGCACAGAGCACAGGCTCTGTAGCACTGACAAGGATCCTGATATACTTTGGGTAGATTTTAAACTCCACATTTGGCCCGGACAGCGCCGTTAGGCTGCCCTTTTACATTTCAAACTGCCAAGGGATTCTTTACCTGCACAGCAATGCACACTGGCGTCCGATCTCACTATCTTGAGACTTTCACCCATACTTACACACATACTTGCACGCATACTTTACGCATACTTACATACATGCATACGTATGTGTGTGTGTGTGTGTGTGTGTGTGTGTGTGTGTGTGTGTGTGTGATCCGGAACTTCTAACATTCGATTCGGACACCATGCCTTGAGACCACGCAGTTCCCCCAACCAACCCAAACTTCCCCCCCCCCCCCCCATCTATGTGTGTGAGTGTGGGTGGTGGTTTTTTTAAGGCAGCTGATGCGTGGCTGTATATATATATATATATATAATATTTATAATACAAACACTACCTGTGTCGTATATAAGTAAGTGTGTATTAAAATTAAAGGACATTTTACCACGCCTGTAGACGTATTGTGCATGGAGAGCTAGACCTTTGTTTTATAGACCAGTCGACACTCGGTAGATGATGAAGTCAGCATTACGCCGACTGCCTTTACTTCCCATGACTTTACCTTTTACCCATTTAAGACTTAGTCGACCTATGTCATTTTGGAAAGTCCGAATTCGTCAGGACCTGAACCCACAACCTTTAGATTCGCCGCAGGTTAACTTACACGCATACTTCACGCACTCCACATACTTACACACGCATACTTCACGCATACTTTCACACATACTACACACATACTTACACGCATACTACGCATACTTACACACATACTTACACGCATACTTCACTACAAACACACAAACTTACACGCATACTTTACGCATACGTTCACACATACTTAAACGCATACTTCACACATACTTACACGCATACTTACACGCATACTTCACGCATACTTACACACATACTTACACGCATACTTCACACATACTTACACGCATACTTCACACATACTTACACACATCTTTACAGGCATACTTTCACGTATACTTACACACATACTTACACGCATACTTCACACATACTTACACGCATACTTACACACATACTTACACGCATACTTCACACATACTTACACACATCTTTACAGGCATACTTCACGTATACTTACACACATACTTACACTCATACTTCACACATACTTACACATATACATGCACGCATACTTCACGCATACTTACACGCATACTTCACACATACTTACACACATACTTACACGCATACTTCACGCATACTTCACGCATACTTACACGCATACTTCACGCATACTTCACGCATACTTACACACACACTTACATGCATTCTTCACGCATACTTCACGCATACTTACACGCATACTTCACGCATACTTACACACACACTTACATGCATTCTTCACGCATACTTACACACACACTTACATGCATTCTTCACGCATACTTACACACACACTTACATGCATTCTTCACGCATACTTACACACATACTTACATGCATTCTTCACGCATACTTACACACCACACTACTTACTTCACGCATACTTACACACACACTTACATGCATTCTTCACGCATACTTACACACATACTTACACGCATACTTCACGCATACTTACACACATACTTACACGCATACTTACACGCATACTTCACGCATACTTACACACATACTTACACGCATACTTCACGCATACTTACACACATACTTACACGCATACTTCACGCATACTTCACACATACTTACACACATACTTACACGCATACTTCACGCATACTTACACACATACTTACACGCATACTTCACACATACAAACACACAAACTTACACGCATACTTTACGCATACGTTCACACATACTTACACGCATACTTCACACATACTTACACGCATACTTACACGCATACTTCACGCATACTTACACACATACTTACACGCATACTTCACACATACTTACACGCATACTTCACACATACTTACACACATCTTTACAGGCATACTTCACGTATACTTACACACATACTTACACGCATACTTCACACGCATGCATACTTATATATATATATGTGTGTGTGTGTGTGTGTCTTTGAGGTAGTAACTGACTGATTATATGCATGTGTTTACGGGGAAAGAGGGGCTGCGTGGTCTCGAGGCATGGTATCCGCCTCGAGTGCTGGAATTTCCGGATTCAATCCCCGGTAAACGCTGGGATTTTTTCACGTGGACTTGGATTTCTAGTAATCCCCCTGGTCTCTGGGTAGTGAGATCGGACGCCCGTGTGTATTGCTGCACACATTAAAAAAAAATCCCTTGGCAGAAAAGACGATCTGTTGTTAAGACCAGACCAAAGGACCAACATTATGGCACACGGGTAGTAACCTATAAGTGCTCCGTTCTTCTTCTAATTCATCTGAGGCCGAAAAGGCTCAAAACAGTGCACAGGCTCTGTAGCACCGGCGAGGATCCTGAAATACTTTGGGTAGATTTTAAACTCCAAATTGTGCCCGGGCAGCGCCGTTAGGCTATTTTTTTTTTTTTTTTTTTTTCTGATTCCCAACTACCAAGGAATTTTTTACGTGCGCAACAATGCACACGGGCGTCCGATCTCACTACCCAGAGACCAGGGGGATTACTAGAAATCCAAGTCCATGTGAAAAAAAATCCCAGCTCTTACCCGGGATTGAACATGGAACTTCCAGCACTCAAGGCGGACTCAATGCCTCCAGATCACGCAGCCCCCTATGTGTATGCGTATGTATCATGTATTCATATTTATGTCTGTCTAGTCACATTCGACAGCGTTGTTCGTTAAGTACGCTGGCATCCTTCCATGCCTTGACACAAGGCTATCAAGAACGGTTTATATATCCCTTTCATCAATGTTTTTGTCCAGTTGTCAGTGAGTTTCCTGTTGTTCAAATTTGACTATATTGATTCAAAGCATGGTTTATGGTTCTGCTTATAATGGATTGTAGACGCTTGTCTGCAGATCGAAAGGTCTTGGGTTCAGATCTTTTTTTTTTTTTTTTAAATAGACTTGGCTCTAAGGATAACCGAGCCCTAGGTAAAGTCCTGGGAAGTAAAGACGGCTCATGTGATGCTGACCACATCAGAACCAAGTGCCGGTCGATACATAAAATATGGCGTTAAAAAAGGTCTTTTACTTTATTTGTGTTGGGCTTGTATGGTAATTAGATATTTACTTATGGTAATCTGCGGATACTTGGCCACTTAGTTTAAGTCGGTGTTTATGATACTTCATGACAGAAGCGCTGACAACAAGAAAATATTGGGAAGGGTGAAGGGGAGCTGTGGACTCGGCAAGCTTTTACATTTTCTAGGGTACGGTAGTTTCAAAGGGCCTACATCTGTATGTATGTGTGTAAGTTGTACCCCACCAGGACATTACACAAGCGATAAACATTCGGTGATACAAAGTGCCACCATGAGGATAAATATCACCCGTGGAGAGGTCCTAGAAACCCCGTTCAGCCGTTAGGCCATATTTCAGACCCGGCTATATTTAGGTGAGGCTTCAAAATAGCTGAAAATTGCAACACACAAGGGAATGACGTGAATGGCCTATATCTTGTTTAAATTCGCACAAATAGTAATCAAGTTAGTAGTTTTTTATTTGGGTGTGGTAATGACAATAAAAATATAATAATGCGTTTGAAGCAACAGAAAACATATAAACACATACATTGTTTTAAATGTAGTCTTACTTATTCGATGGCTTATTGGGAAGGCGTAAAGGAGGGGGGGGGGGGCAGTGGGTCTATTCTACTCCCCAAAATAGGTCACAAGAACGCTCACGTAGGCTACGAATAAAACTACTTATCTAGTATGTTTCTCGTTTTCGTAATTTTAGTTGTACTGTTGTGAGTTGCATCATGTGTTTAGCTTTTTGTGTGTACATAACGTGGCTTGTGTGTCTCTTGAGCTGTGTGTTGTAAACGTTCATGCATTATTATGTTTGTGTGTGTGTTGGATATTGTCATTTAACCTTTCACCCCCTCTCTTCTGCAGGTCATTTTAACCATTTTGGAGTCATGCTAGGTACTGAAATTTTCTAACCTTTTTTTTTTTTTTTTTTGCTTCCATTTCAAAAAAAAAAAAAAAACATTTAAACAAAGTTGTATTACTGTTGGCATGTAAGTGCTATAAATATTATTATTTTCAAATGCTATTATTTAGTCTTTACCCAGATGTTTGATTTTTTTCTCTGCATCTCTTTCTGTTTACGGTTTTTTTTTTTTTTTTTGAAATACGATGGTAATCTTTTCCCTATTAGTTCGTTTTACTTCATCTCACAGTATTAATTCAATGAAAGTTACAAAAACAGTTATACTTTTTTTTTTTTTTTTTTTTCTAAAACATCATCTAAATGAAAAAGTTGCAGTAAATTAAAAATAGCACTAATGTAACAACTAAATTGTTATCCTTTTCTTTCGGCAAAGAAAACGTTGTTCGATATGACAATCTGTGGAGAAGGCATAATGTAAATGATCGTTGCAGTTTTATCAAAATTCTCTATATAAATACAAATTTACTAGGTTATTATATAAACGCTACAACAAATTATATATTCTGTAGTTCATTGACGATTTTAACAGACAAGAAATTGGTGCCATTGTTAAGTATAGAATTAATATTAACTACAGTTGTAAAGTTTATTTTCTGCTATTCCATTTAATGCGGTGTTGTGAATTTAGATTGGCAGTACCGAATTGTTACACCCCTCCACCTTTTTTTCCACACCCTCCCCCACTCCTAGATCTCACATCCTAACATATCTACAACCATAAGCATGCACATACGTAAACACATAACCGTACACACAGATACAAAATACGGGCTACGTACACAGGTACGCTGGGACACACACACACGCTCACACATCAATTCTAAAATAAACACTCCAATTTTTCTACACACAAAAATCCGTATTTGATTAAGACATACATTCATTGACATCCTTTGTAACATAAATTAGTGTGCTTAATTTTTTATTTTTTTTTTTTAATGTGCATGACGTGTGTATTTATACAGTTTGTCTACGAACATTTCTTTTAAAAAAAAAGCATTTTAAGCGTATACACACACAAACACACACACACACACACACACACACACACACACACATACATGCGCGCGCATATATATATATATATATATATATATATATATATATATATATATATATATATATATATATATATATATAAATGAGTTGTCAATCCTGCGTTTAAATCATTGTTTGCATTTAACCATAAGTTTGCTGTCATTGCCTGGAGTGTTTTATTATAATTGACACTCATGTAACTTCTTCCTTTGTTATTTTTTTTTTTTCTGTTTTCGTTAACACTGTGCAAAATATTGTAATTTGTTTTATCGTGAATATTGCTTGCACAATTTCTTTATAGTGACCATTTAGTAGTGCCTGCAGGTCTGTTTTTCCCTCCTTTGGTTGGGAGGGGCAAGGGGGGGGGGGTGCTTGGTCGGTCATATTTCAGGTTTGATGGAGGTTTTGACTCGTTGTCTTTCTGATTCACATCATTCTCCAAATATGTCGGGGCTATCTCCCATCTTCTTTCTTTGATAACGTTTCCCAGTTAGGAAAATTTAGTTTTTGTCTTCAGTTTCGTATCAATGACCTTGTTTAAGCCAAATACTTGAAGGAGTCTCTATCAACATTTACATTCGCGCACTTGCGCTCACGCACTCTCTCACACACACACACACACACACACACATCAAGTCTGTAGATTTTACAGCAACTGTTGAAAAATATTCGTGCATCTATCTAATTTGCAAGAAAATTATTTTTCTCCTTATTTTCAATTACATCGGTTTATGGCATAAGCTGTTCTTAATTTCGTGTATTCCTAGAGCCTTTTTTTTTTTTTTAATTCAGGGACCTCACTGATTGCTCCAGCTCTTCGATGTTTTAAAATTAACCATTATATGTTATGCTGTGTATGTGTGTCTGTGTTATATAACATGCAGTTGATCCATGCTGTGTATGTGTGTCTGTGTTAAATAACATGCAGTTGCTCCATGCTGTGTATGTGTGTCTCTGTTATATAACATGTAGTTGCTCCAACACAAAGACAATAGTTAAAGGGCTGGTGGTATGTGGTTTGGCAGGACGCCTAACCCCTCACTACTCGTCTAGATAGGCTCAAGAGGCTAAAACTTCGGTCAAATGCATAATAATAATATTAATAATAATTAATAATAATAATAATGTGTTGAATAATAAATAATCATAATAATATATTAAAAATAATATGAGATACATATTCATGAGGGCGGACACCTATCCCGTTTACACATACCCATACTACGGGGGTGGGGTGAGTTGGGAGGGGGGGGGGGGGTGCCTCAGGCAAGATGCTTGAGTACCTAGAGCACTAGTATTCCCTGTGTCTTTACATCTTTCATTGCTTTTTCTATGTTCAAAACCAGTACCAGTGATTTTAAATGTAATTTTGGGCTGCGTTAGTTTCTTCTTTATTTATCAGATAATTACATCTGCATGGCTTTTTTTTTTTTTATTATTTCTTTGCATCCTCCATCCGTTTTATTGATAATACGTGTTGCTGCTTCTGTCATGTTGGTTCAGAAAATCAAAGCAATGTATCCGTGTTGCAACTGTGAACAAGGAAGACACGAACAATGATTGCACAATTTATTGCCTGGTATATTTCGCTGTATTGCGGCTGCCCTGATAAAACAGACAGTTACATTTGATTGTTGTGGAATTTATACTTCAGATATAAAGGATTCGTTTATTTGCTTCATTTATGCAATGACATGTTAAAAAAACGAATCTAATCTAGAACTTGGTAACAACTGGCAAGATTGCTGGAAAGAGAGCGAGAGGAAGACAACGTGATAAATACCTGGATGTCCAGGCCAGATGAATGGGATGAGAGAGAAAAACATTCAACTGAGCTGGGATTCTGGTGATCTTGTGAGATAGCGAAACGGGCCGACCAACGATTACCGACCCGGCACATGATAATGATGATAATATGATGGTAATGATGATAATGATGATGGTGATGATCTGCCCTTTGTACCAGATTTTCAATAAGGATATGATACGAGCATGCTACGTGTGTGCTGGTATTCAGAGCCTCAGAAATTCCATCCATTCATCGCTTGCGTGGGCATCCTCTAGCGCTGCCTCTGCTGCGTCTGAGTGACAGGGCTCTCTGTGACACAGCTGTCCCATCGTCGGTTCAACTGATTTAGGTGCCGTCTTCACAATGAAACATGTCTGCAATGGATTTAAAACATATTCTGCCTCTTGCCTTATTTGTAGACTTGTTCATACTGCTGTTTGTTCATATTTGATGCTGTTCTTCCATGCGTATACTTGGCCACACATTACTCGCCTGCATCAAACTTCGTATAGCTGGACAGGCGTGGGGCACAAAACGAATTCCTATCATAATCCAGGTTTAAGTCCCTGATAATGGTGAAATGTTTCCACAGTAATTACTGTCTCCCGAGACTGATACAGTGAAGACCATTAACCCTGTTTGGTTTGATAAAAATTCAACACTATTAGGGCTTTTTTCTATCGAAAAAAGGGGGGCGGGTACTCATCATAAAGTCTAAAAGAAGGTTCCGTTACTCATTGCGAATTGTCTATTACAGAAGCGCTGACAAAAAGGATGCCTAAAAAGGGTGCCAGTACTGTATACCGTCAGAAAAATTCCTCATAGAAACCATAGCAATACCCCAGACTCCCATGTTTTGTTTGTGTCTCTACATTATTAGGTTTCTTGGAAGTTGTGATTGTGTGAATTCTATAAGGGAAGCAGAGTGATCAACCATCTCCATCCCCATGTGGGAGGAATTTTTCGTTATTTTGAAGCTCCAATTGGTTGTTCTGCCGGGGGCCCTAATATAACTTAACGGGTGAACGGGGTTTCTAGGACCTCTCCGCGGTTGATCCTCAAATGAATGGGGGAATTTTGTGTCACCGGGTGTTTATCTCTCAGTGTGATGTCCTGGTGGGGTTAAGAAGACAGTTATGAAAACCTGTCTACGTCACTCGCCGGTCATCCAAGAAACAGATTTCCTACCGAGGGTCTGGCGCTGGCCAACGTTGGTTGCATCCACGTTTGACTGACTTCAACAGAGATACCACAATAGCAGATAAGTTATGGGGGGAAAAGCACAGAGGACAGCAACCAATGGCAGAGACCCTGTGTCGCGTGCGGATGTGCACTAAAACGCACCAGTACTGAATGGGCAAATAGGACGTCAAAACAATACATAACGCCGTGAAGGTATTGTTGTCAAAGACAGTTGATGTTTGCAGTCCAAAGGAGACGGACGTGTGGATCCCTGAGGACGCTTTACCCCGGGATTCCACGGAAACAGACGTTGTATACAGTTGGATCCTTGAGGACGTTTTACCCCGGGACTCCACTATAAAACTCAGCAGAAAGCTGGTATATTGTCACAGTTCGGCAGTAGACCTGATATGGCAGAGAACTGATGCTGATAAAGGAAAAACCCTTCTGGCGCGCTACTTGGAGCAAACTGACCAAAAAGACGAAGCTACAAGAATAGGGGTTAAGATGAAACTGTCGATGCTGTGCGAGAACACTGTGTTAGGCACTGATCTCACAATCACTGCAGATACCTTAAGAACTTGCCTCAAGAAATCGCGCAGCACTGCTCCAGGCCCTGACGGCATCCGATACAACGACATGCTGATGATGTCGAATGCTGATTTGAAAAGCGTGGCAAAGGAATTCAATATCAGCATCCAGAGTGGCCAGATACAAGAGGAATGGCTCCATAGTTATTTGTTCCCACTACCAAAGCCTAATAAAGACCACTCAAAGATCTGCGGCTACAGAATCATCTCGATGCAGAATACTGTTGGCAAACTTTTGGAAAAAATTGTCGCACAAAGATTGACCACCTACTTGGAACTATGTGCAGTTTTCGCCTACGATGTGTACGAGGGATTTCAGATTAAAGAAGAGACATGTGCGGCAGTGTTGGACTTAGAAGATGCCTACAATAAAGTACCATACGATTATTTAATGCAATTACTGCTTAAACTAGAAGTTAATCCTATTCTGATCCGCTGGATTGCTGCGGTCCTGTTCCAGAGAAAGATTGTACTAAGATGTGGTAGCTGGTCCTCTGAACCGCAAATGATATGTCCAGGCTTGCCACAGGGATCACCGCTATCACCAGTCTTATTCAACGTTTACACGGTGATGATCACTGAGCAGCAGTTGAATGGAAAGGGAAGGACTTTGTCATTTGCTGATGACATTTTGATTTATCGACGAGGGCGTGATAGACAGGAGATCGCCAGCACTATGCACAAAGAACTCGATCGAATTGCCGCCTGGTGTGATGGTTCCAATGCCTATGTCAATCCTTCGAAGGCATCAGTGTCATGGTTCTCTTTGAACAATCACATTGTCAAGTCGGACTTACCAGAAGTAAAAATGCGTGATAATGCATTGATCAGAACCAACGTTATGACGTTTTTTGGGGTGAGGTTCGATCGCAGCTTGTCATTCAGGGAACACGTTGACCATGTGATAACAAAAGCACGCAAAGGTCTATCTGCAATGAGGATTATGGCTGCTTCCAATATTGAGCAAAGTCTACTAATACTTCTATTCTACGGTCTGGTCCTTTCCCCCATAGAATACGCTCTGGCCATCCTCACTGTCAGTGCTACCCAGATTGAACGACTCGAAAAGGTGCAAAATGAAGCCATGCGCATTATTTTGGGATGTACTAGAGACACATCCTGTGGAGCAATGAGGTATCTACTTGACTTTCCAACAATGAACCAAAAGGATCAGGATGTGGAGGGCTCGGGCATATCTCAAAATATGCGCTGATAAGAAACACCCACTGCATCAAGCGCTTTTTAGTGAAAAGGGCGACAGACTGAAGAGGGGGAAATCGTGGCTAGGTCGGGCAGAAGATGTCATTAGGCAAATATGCAGCCTAACCGACATCATACCTGGTGCAGAATGGATACCTGTGCCTCAGGCGTTTATTTGTACATTTTCCTGTATTGTCACACTCAACAGGCGATGTAGAGAAGAGAATCCTGTTGCTGTTAATGCAGAGGTCAACGCTCTCATCGGTGAAAATTCAGACGAAGCAGATGCAATAATCTATACAGACGGATCCGTTATACGCCAAAGAAGAAGCGCATGGGCATTTACAGCACGCTCAGCGGGCAGAACAGTCAAAGAAGCCAACGGCGCCTTCTCCATGACAACCAGCAGCATGACGATGGAGGTGATGGCAGTGACACAAGCGCTTGCCTGGCTTGAAACACAAAAATACACCCGCGTGTGTATACTCAGTGATTCAATGAGTATGATCCGGAGAGTTCAGGCAGGTTCAGTGCGAAGACAATGGCTTGAATCATTACAGAAGTCCACTGTTCGTGGAGTCACCTTTATTTTTGTTCCGGGACACGCAGGCGTCGATGGAAATGAAAGAGCTGACAGGTTGGCTGGATCCGCTATCACTACCGACGGTCAGCCTATGGATCATGCTGATATTATCAATGCCCTCAGAGAAATGGGAAGAATAGAGGACTTTGGTGGCAGTGAATCCACATCACTCGCCAGAATGGCAGACTTGGGAATTAAGATCGGCACAGCAAAAAACGAGACGCACACCAGCTACGCCAGAAGACTTGTTAATCAACATAGAACTGGTACTATTAGCCATCGGACGTTGGGGTTCATACTGAGGGGAGGATCTGAGCACCTATGGACATGTCCGGAGTGCAATGAGGATAACCCAACTAACTAACTAACTAACTAACTAACAAGTTTGGCAGTAAGAATTACCTTATTCAGACTGCGGAAAAAAAGATAGAGATGACTTTTTGGATCTCAAGGTCGGACTACGACCCGTCGTGAGAATTTATCAGTCCATGGATGTACGATCGGCTTGTGTTGGTGTGTTTGGATGAGTCTGAATTATTAATTGCATATTTTCTCCTTCTGTTGATCATTGTATATATCAATACACCCATTGGAACCTTTAAAGGGAGTTCTCGTTCCGCTACGTTTGGAAGCTTCAACATTCATCATGTTGTGTTACACTTGGCCAGTGGCATATTAAGTTGTTGATGCCATTTGTTACATTGCGACGCCCTTATTCACCTTTGGTACGCAGCCTTTACAGCACTACACACTGTACGCCAAGCTTTCGCTCGGCACACCCTGCAATCTGGCAACATGACAAGTACCAAACTAACCAATCAGCACTAGGATGACGGCCCTACAAACAACATGCAGAAAAAAATGTACAATGAAATAACAGCACGAACAGGAGATATAATTATTACTGATGCTATCTAGGAGAGGCTAGCTCCCTAGGTAGCGGTTGAACTTGATCAGTTTAAGTTCATGATGCTGATGACGTTTCTTCAAGGTCATGGTACATCTGTCTGAGAAGCAAGGAATCTGCAGTAAAAAAAAAAGCCAAAACAGTTGTTAACTCCAATGGACTGTCTTTGAACAAGGACTAAGGCCTGCTGGCAAGAAGATCTTAGGTTGATGACCTGAAACAAGGCTAAAGGGTACAAAGATAGAAGCCTAGCATAAACGTTTTACTAAATTTGTATATAGAGAAAACATGAAAAACAACCAAGGCAGTTACTAATAAACTACAAACATTCATTAACTGGTGCCAGAGTAGAATAGAGCGAACTAAAAGGTATTATGGAATCACTAAAATAGAGCTTTGGGGGAGAACTAAACAAATTCCAGTGGACCAAATGGTGAAGGACAGATGCTCGCGTTCGATAAGACACATGCTGAGAAAACCTGAGAACAGTATAACTAGAATGTCTTCGAACTGGAACCCACAGGGGCATAGAAATAAGGGAAGACCCACAAACATATGGAGAAGAGAGAGTGAAGTTAAAAGGATGGATAGGATATGGGGAGATCTGCTTACGATAACGAAGGCTAGAACGACTTGGCATGAGTTTGTTGAGAGCCCATGCTCCATTGGGGGTTAGAAAGGCAGAAAAAGAAATTTGAAAAGGGAACGGATGGCCGAATGTTTACTAAACCCTACCACTTCCTCCTTTTCCCTTTCGCCTTGAGCTTCCAAGTCATAGTTTATGTTTATAATGTATTCTAATTTTAGTACAAACTAAACATGTAGGTTTTCTTATTCTTTAAGCTTTACCAGCAGTGCAGTGGATATGTATACTTTACACCTTAACCCTGCATGATGTAGCGTAATTGATTGCTGTTGTTCTTTTTGCCTCTATTGAAATACGTTTGTACATTGATTATCCTTAGATAACCAAACATCATCGACAGCGCTGTCAAGTCTTCTGGTGGCCCCAAACACACAGATTACAATGAATAACACAGCAGGATCATTGCATGAAGGTAAACTGGACTGCACCAGCTGTTGTTGTTGCACATATGCACGCGAAAACTCACCAAAAATAAATGTGTATGTTCAGATATACATCGGCTCTGTGGCTAAGTCGATGCGAACGCTTTATAACGCCGGGATGCCGGATTCGATCCTAGCTGCGGGCCATGCACCTTGCATTGGTTTCGACAGTGGTATCAAGAAAGCCGACAGTCCAGAAAGCAATGGCAAACTACTGGACGTAAATTTGCCTAGAAAAACCACACAACAGCCAGAGCTTTTGGGGTTGGTTCTGCAACGTCCTGTAAAGGATACGCAACTAACCATTCAGATATACAGACAGACAAATAAAAACAACTAGGGAGGTGGGGTTGATGCACACCACACCTAGTGTCATCCCCGAAATTAGGAAAAGAGGGTGACGAAATGGCTAAAATATAGGTTTATGGGATGACAGGAAATGTTCCGCACCAGGTACCACCAGAATAAATGAGAACAAATAAGAGGACTCACATTTCAAGAAAACTTCCTGCAATTAGCATCATGTGTAAAGAAATTGTATGCATGTCACGGATGTCACATTGTATGTTTCCAGTGCTATTCTATGTTACACGACGTCACCGCTTTTAATGACCTCACAACATCTCAAACTGGCCCTAACCCCAAACTCCTACCCCACAAAATCAGCCTATGTCCTACGAGAGAGTGCAGCAAATGATGCATGGTTTCAGAACAGTTAATATTTAATGGCTGCTGCTCACAACAACGAGAAACACACAACGCAGAATTCTTTGCAAAGACAATACAACATGACACCCCTGTAGTATAGACTAGTCCGCGTGACAGGTGAGCAAGCATGAATAAAAGGTCAACCAGTGTGTATTTGGGCCAGAAAACCTTATAAGAACCCTTATTTTCAATGTATTGATCATCTTTCTAGCTGCCAGTTTACTTATATTATCTTCACAGGATTTCCATCAAGCTCAACAGATGGAGCTGTTATTGAGCCAATCGTCACAACTCTTCCATTACCCAGTTTAAACTCGACTTCCGGAGCGACAGCCAATCAAAACCTGGAACAACGATCTCCAGTTGGAACACCCCCAAACAGCAGCTCTCCTACAGCACCTTCCATGAACTTGACTATAGCTGTTAGCACGTAGCTCTTTCACATGTGGTATATGTCATTCATGCATTTAGTCGCTATTAAAAGTCCATAGTTTCCTTGTTTCATTAACAATTAATTGTTGCCTTTTATTATATTGATTACTCTAAGTCAGGGGTGGGGAGTATAAGGCCCATGAAATCATTTGGTAAACCTCTACCAAGTCAGCTGATATTTAAATGTTTGACAATTATAGCAAGTCTATTTTTTAAATTGGTTAGTTGAAGTTGTTAGTATGTTCGTGAATGTTATAAAAATCCATATGGTTGTTTGCAGAAAGAAAAACAAAAGATTCCCCACCCCTGCTAAAAGTGATCAGTTACTTATGAATGTTTGTAGTTTACACTTTACACACCCTAGAAATATAGAAAATTCTGGAATGTTATGGTTTGTTTTCTTTAAAATTCACACTTGCCGGAAAAGAATATTCCATGCTATATATTGAACACATTTGTCTCAGATAATCAATATGTGTGTCCACTGATGGTTAGGAAACATTTTGAAGAATATTATTCTGGTTGTAAATTAAAAACCTTAAATTTCTTATAACTCATAGCAGTGGTTCACAGTTGGCTAATACCTGCTGACCCCCCCTTTTTTTTTTAAACGTCTGATGCCGACCTAATATTTTTTTTAATCTGTATACTGAAGAACTCATTATAATTTATAAATTTTAGAATCACAGACATGATTGCATTCTAAATTAAAAGATTTTGTTAACTTTATTTTTTTGGGTATTTGTAAATTATATCAGCATTTCATATCGTCCGGGAACCCTCTTGGTGCCGAGTTCCACCAGTTAGGATACACTGATTTATAGTGCCAAAATGAAATGGCAGTATTGCATTGGTTTGGCACACTGTCTGACCTGAGGTCAGGTATTCGAATCTCCATTGAAGCTGGGACTGAAAAATGAAACTGAAATCTGTTCTAAAAGTTGTGCCCTCAAACTTTAACAAATATTTTAAAAACTCCTGTATGAATCAACACACGTTTGCATGTGGTCCTAGATTTTTTTCATGTCCTTATGGTTAAAAATTTCATAATTTCACAGGTGCTGCTGTGATCATAAAGCTGTGAATTTCTTTGATCTTTGTTGGACTGTCAATATATGTGCCCCTAAAAAATAAAACTGGGTGCTACATTTGGAACAGACTTAAGGTCGAGTGATCTATAACAGTTTGCGTCATGCCTGATGCTCCACTGACATAAAAAGGGTCTGTTTCTAAACTCTTATTCTCTGATTATCTGTGCATGCGGGGCTTTATTTACTGATTTGCCCAAGGGTCCACAATATTGTAAAGATGACAGACTGATCTCAATGCTTATCAATTCCTGTTAACTTGTTGCTATAGTAATAAGTCAAAATATCTTTAGTGTAGATGTTAGAGGAAATCCTCAGATAATTCACAGTAAATACGGCATAGATTGCAAGGCAGTTTTTTAATACTTTCCCCCTCCCCCTGCCCTCACACCCCATATTTGGCCTCTGAGATTTCAGCATGAAGGTTCGATACCTGGTGACTCAATGAGCCACTGGATGCCAGTCCAACACGAACAAATCCCATCTGTAAAAAGGCATTTTTAGAGCATCGCACTTTTAAAGGAACTTTAAAGATGAGCCTTTTCAGGGGACCTTAAAAAAAACGCTTTAAAAATATCTGCAACTTTCAGTCGTACAACTTGTAATTCTTGGTGTCCCTGTGTGGGCTCACTTGTCCCATTGGAGTGGGGGGAGGGGGTGTGGGGGGTTAGACCCACTGCCTCCTCTTCATAAAATGGGGGGTGTTCTTCAAAGTCAAGAGAGAGCCTGGGAGTTAGCAACCAAGAATCTGAACATTAATAAGGCAGATCTGTAAAACTGATGTTATGCAAAACTCAAACTCTGAAACAAGACCAAAGTCCTGAAGTCAAGGAACAACCAGAATCTTCTTCTGGAGGTACAGCCAGTGAATGCTAAGGAAATGCTGAAAATAATCTGACCATATAGGGAAACATTTGTGTAGACTTCAATCAGGGTGTTGCTTTACTGACCCCACATTTTTGAAGGCAGATGTGGCAGGGATCTCACCTGAGCAAGACGTGGAATTCAAACTTCAGTAAAGTGATGGTCATATTTTCTGGCAGAAACAAAATAGAAAATCCTAACCTGCATTGTTCATGGCAACTGGACTAGCTATGAAAACCTGATTTGAGTTGAATTGAGTCAAGAACTGACATCACAGCACTCAGGAAATTCCCATGTGGGCTCCGTCCTCATCTTCAGCAGCCAGGGCAGAGTTCCAAAACTGATGGTACCAGTCACAATCTGGTTATATGTCTGTCTTGCCTTTTTCTGAGTGTAGTCAGCCGGCCCGACCCTCTGGTTACACCCAGGTGCCTCATTCTCTCTAGGCCATAATAATCTTGTTACTCTACTGATTCCGTTGCTTGTTCCCAGAGGCCCTTGACAGAGCCTATAAAGCCCTGAATCCATGGACTCTAGATCTACCCTGTACTGCATCACCTTTGGAAGTTGTAAATACAGACTGTACAGTTAGCCTAAAGAATGGTAACTGCATCATATTAACTCTTTGAGTCCCAAGGAACGCATCATACGTTCATATGTTCCTTCCAATGAACGCATGATGCGCCAATTTTGTTACTTTCTTTACTACTCTTCTGGGCCTGTGATGCTAAACCCCCTGGGACTCAAAGAGTTAAGCATGTCGTATAAAATGATTAATTGCAAAAAGTTTCAGCTGCAGAATACATCTAGTGGTGGACAAATCTGCACTGTTTGGTTCTGGTTCATTGCAAAGTTGTGTTTCATTGGGTGGATAAACAGAAGATGAACGAACGAACAAACTTTTTTTTCAAAGGGTTACAAACTGGGCCTAGCAGGCCCGTCTTACATTCAGCCCTTTGAAGCACCCAACTTTCACACAGCAGTGATGAAGAAGGAGGAGGAGAGGAAGAGGAGAAGAAGAAGAAAGACAAGAAGAAGTGATAGATTTATTTAGGTGAACAGAGCTTCAACCCGAATGGAAAAAAAGTAAAAGAATTATTATAATTATTTTGTAAGCAGTGTCAACTTTCATGTTTGTTTGTGTTATTAAGAAGAAGAAAGAGGAGGAGGAAAAGAAAAAGAAAGTGAAGAAGAAGTGACAGATTCAATTAGACAAATAGAGCCAAATGACAAACAGAAGTAATATGATTATTTTGTAAGCAATGTCAAATTTCACTTTTGTTCATGTTACTAAGCAACTATAAGCAACTTGTTTCACTATAACTTTTCACAGTTTGTATATCTATATCTGTATTAACTGCTCATTGGCACTGGGATTCTTTGCTAACCATATGTACACAATAACCAGTCATCGAACTTTTAAGGGTTTACAGCTCAAATTTGTTAGCATCCTTTGAATATATTTGGTGTCTTTTATCTACCATTTCTTAATGTCTTCCAATGATTATATATGTTTAGTTTATGAAAAATTGATATCATTGATTGAATGATGCATAATTTGATCTCTGATTCATTTGGGTTGATTGGTTTTTTTTTTGTTTTTGTACTTCACATACAGAAATGGTCTTAAAATTTTATTTAAAATAATTTGTAATACAGTATTGCTGTTAAAGCAGTAAAATCTCGTTAAGACAGATTTCAAGGGGCTGAAAAGTGGAGAGTTCGTGTTAAAAAATATTTGTGCTAGCCAATGACTGATATATTTATTAATACATGTACATCCCTGTTGGGACCAACATTTTGTTTGTGTTAACTGGGGCTCATTTTAAGCAAGTTTGTGTTAACGAGGTTTGACTGTATTACTTTAATGAAGCACACCCCAAAATGCCATTACATTGTATTTTACAGATAGAAATTATTCTTTTCTGTAATTCCTAGTATCTTAGAAAATTTGTCATTGACTCATACGCTTCTAGTCTAGTTTTGTTTAGCCAGGTGTCCATGTTAATATTTCTGCCTAATCTTATTTTTTTTTTCACTTTCTGTTTGTGTGAAAAGGACTTTCTCAGCAATTTCAGTAATAAAAGCCAACCAGGAAAATCTTGTGAATGTTATTGCAGCACTTCATCTATCCAGCCACGTATGTCAGATTTTCTAACCTCAAGCCTGCACAGAAAACCACAACACTGGACTACAACCTGATATCAGTAAGATGACAGAAGAAGAAGAAGAAGAAGAAGAAGAAGCCTGCAGCAGATGTCACATGAGTTGAAAATTTCAATTTCATGACCTTGGATTTAACAAGTAGATTGCTGTCTATATTCTGTTTTTTTTTCTGTGTTTGGGGAAACTGTCAGATGGCCCATGAACCAATTTCCCAAATGTTGGTGGTCCTTGTATGTAAACAGATTGAAGAACACTGCTTTAGGCTAGTGCGGGGAAAAACAGAACTAACATAGTGTTTGTACATCTATACACTGATGATTTTGTGAAAAGCCTCCCAGTAAACTTACATTAGTAACTAGGAACCACACAAACTTATTGTAAACCCTATTCAGAAGCGCAAAAACCATGGGTAGGGGGGTAGGAGGGAAGGGGGGGGGGGGCGCCTAATACAGCTGCTGCTGCCTTCCCGCCTAAAAAATATCCCCTCCCCCCAGACATATTGCAAGAGGGTAGCCTCCACCCCTGCCCCCATACCCCCTCCATAAAATGTATAACAGTTTTCTTTGTTGGCATGTGTTTATATAGTTCAGATTATTTTTAATATATTAGTACATTGTTTGCAGTTGAGCACATTATTATAGCTATCATCATCACCATCATCATCATCACCACCATCATCATCATCATTACCAGGCATTTAAACAAAGCTTAGATCCTTAAATGCCCCCTTGAAAATGTGTAAGGGGGCTGAGTTCTTTCTTATAAGTATTTCTGTATATAGTTTATATTATTTCAAATATATTATTATATTTATTTGCAGTTGCACAATACTTTTGCTATTATTATTATGCACTTAAACAAGGCTCAGCACCCCACCCCCTCCTCAGAGCGCCCACGCAGTTCAGAAAATTTGCAACAGAATTAGAGTCCCCCGCCCACTTAAAACCAATAGCGTCCCTAGTGTTGCCCCTGCACCTAAGTGGATGCTAATGCTATTTTTAAAAAAACAGGTATGGCTCAAGCACTCTTAGGTCTGACGTTATTGAAAATAACTTGCATAAAATGTTTGCATTCTCTTAGATGTCTGTGCACCTTCATTCATATAAGTGTACAAAAAATTTAAAGGACCTTTTTCCACACCTTTAGGTGTATTGGGCATATAGGGCTAGGCCTATATTTTATTGACCAATCACTCATTGGCTGATGTGGTCAACATCACGCTGGCCACTTTTATTTCCCCATACTTTACCTGGTACCCTTGCAAGGCTGGATTGATCCAGTGTCATTTTTGAAACAAAGTACAGCTCCGTCAGGACCTGAATCCACAACCTTCTGATCAACAGGCGAGTGTCTAGCTGCTACACCACACCAGCTCTCTTTTTTTATAGAGATATTTATGTGAAACACATACCCCTCTGCAGAACATTTTTTTTAAAGGTGCCGGTACTCACCAGAAAAGGTCTATAAAAGGTGCTGGTACTCATTACAAAGTGTCAGTTATATAAAGGGTTGAGTACCGTTGCATAACGTCAGATAAAAAAGCACTGCCCCTTTGCAGGGGCACCAGAACCTGTTAGCCAATCTTTCTTGATGTTCAGATATTTTCTTCTTGATCGCTGCTATTCAGAGAATATGTCTATAGCATTTCAGCTCCAAACCCAATATTTTCTTCCATAATCCTGTGAGAAAGTCCATGCCAAAACCTGTAACAAGTTTTTTTTTTTTTTTTTTAAAGCGCACACAAAACTGTTAATGCATTCTTCTTCTTCTTCTTCTTCTTTCTTCTTCTTCTTTTTTCTTCTTCATCCTCTTCTTCATTATCTTCTTCTTCTCCTCTTTCTCCTCCTCCTTCTCCTTCCACAGCCAACAAATGATGGAGGTTGGTTTGCAATGTCCTGTAAAGCAGTATTTCTCAATCTTCTTACACCTGCAAATAGGGACAATATAAAGACATTTTGCAGATCGGCTGAGGACTAAGACATTAACTAATTGCATTAAGAGTATTATTTATTAAATCCGTTCAAGTTTTTAGCTAATTAATAATCCACTACTGATTAAAAATTAGAAATTCTGGTATATGTGGCTTTAACATTGTTTCTGAGAAACCTAGCTATGCAGTATCATCGATTTAATTTCTTAACTTCATTTTCAGTGTAGCCGATACATGATTGGGTAGACATTTTTGAGGGACCATCAAAAGATTCCTGCGGAAAGGAGCCATTTCCTAGGACTACAGATTAAAGAGCATAAATGTAAATGCGGATTGGGCCAACTATGCCCAGGATCTAAAGCTGACCCGGGGAGCAAATATTACCGGCCAATGAGGCTGGTGTAAAATTACAATATAATCTGAGCCTGGAGGTGAAGAAAAAAAAAGGTGAAACACATAATCATACGAACATATGCAGAAAGGAAAAAATCCAAATATCAACATCAAAAAAAAAAGTTATAATCTAAACAGTGGTGACCAAAAACTGATGTCGCCAGCTCTTTAATCCTACTAGTGAAACACATGTTGCCGACAACCTCAGATGGTGTCTGTCTGCACTTATAATAAATTATAAAGCAGTGGTGTTTCTCTGTGGCTGGACGGTAAATTTATAGACTAAGAAGCATGGTAACCTTCCTTGTCATTGGTTTGTCTGAGGACGGGACGTGGCAATGATCCCACAAAAATATCATGTTATGGGGAAATCTTAGTAAAATGTTTATAAAGGATTTTTTCTGTATGACCTGCGATCAGGTTAACAGTTATAAATTTTGCCTGCAGATCAAAACAGGTTGTCTAACACTGCTGTAAAGGATATACTGTGCAATTAATGTTTTAATTGTTTGTTAAATCAATCTTTTGTTCATTCTGTCTTGAAAGGACACCGACACCAAGAATATATTTTGGGGAACTCATCCTTTTTACAAATAATGGGGGTGAGAGCTTAGGAGCTAACATTTTCACATTTCTACAGTGGGAAGTGCTACACTATCCCTTAAATGTCTTCTTGAGGGATGGGGGGTTAAACCCCCAGGTTCTAGCACCCCTGCTATCCGGTCTGTCAGCCTATCTACAACGTTACCACACTGTCCATTTTTTTTCCCCCATCTGTATGCCAAACCTCTGTGTGCCTATCTGCTTGCTAACTACTTGCCTCAAATTTATGTCTGTCATTTTGGTATGTCTCTCATTGTGATATGTGTATCATTATGGTATGTATGTCAGAATGGTATGTCTGGCCTCTTATTGCTTTGTTGTTGTTGTTGTTTACACTGTGCAAATGTAATTAAGGGTTTAATGATTAAAGGCACAGGCCTAACAGTTGCTCATTTTTTCAGTGCATATCATTATTAACTTCAGAGTTTTATTTTCCCCATCTTCACCCCTTATATACAACCAATATAATTTATTTCTAAATGAATGCAAGCTTTGTAGACCAGACTAGTACCCACACAAATGATCTATG
Source organism: Candidula unifasciata (assembly GCA_905116865.2). Lineage (NCBI taxonomy): Eukaryota > Metazoa > Mollusca > Gastropoda > Stylommatophora > Geomitridae > Candidula > Candidula unifasciata. Next base: position 25,164 of record CAJHNH020002523.1, on the reverse strand, counting down.
TTTAGACACAGTAATTTTATACCCACATATACTGGACAATTGGTTACTTTGTAACCGTATTCTGGTATCCCAGTATAACTGTGTTATATCGCTACACGGTTGAACTGGATTTCCAGAATTTGCACCTGTGTGATTCTCATCCTTGAGATGTCAATTCTCCAGACTGAAATCCAGGAGGGGAAAACTTATTTTTAAAATGTATAGGCATAGTTATGTAAACATATACTGTTTACATGATATACACTGTTTACATTTGCTGAGATATTATTTGCATGTATATCATTATGCTGTTATTCATTAAAATTATTTAATCCATCTAAGGTCAAATAATGCAATGTATTAAAGTTATATTCAGTTAATAACACACATGTCTTCACATGCTGTGTATGTAATTTATCTGTACTATTTTCACGACTATTTATTTCGAATTACTACTCCAGAAAGAGCCACTTTACTATATTAGTAGTATTTTAAACTAAAAACCCCCACTGCACATGTACATACACTGATATCACATCATTTTCTACATTATTTGTAATGTTTAGCTTGTCATTTGAGTGTAACAGAACAGGGTATCAATATCCGGAGAGGCTGAGTGAACTAGGAGCAAGCAGGGACAATTTGTCATGGCTCAGGTTCGATCGATGGTTTGTTTCCTTCAGGATATTACCTGAAAGTTTACCATCTTGAGATGTGAAAATACAAAGGAAAGTCAATAAGTAAAGGTAGCTGTATATGCTTGTCTGCGTGAAACAGTATGAAGAAGGAAAAAACATTATTTCAAGACACAGAAAAGCCCCTTTGCAATACTCAGTGTACATGTTCTGACAATTTAGTGGTATGCGCATGCACAACAGTTCCTTTAAGATTGCCGCAGCACTTTTAACATTCACAGTGGAAGAGCAGGGAGGTTTTGTTGCTGAATGTATATGCCCGCCCTTCACATGACTGTGCATACAGTGGATACAATACAAACTCTGAAGTTGGAAGTATTCAAACATCCAGCATACAGCTAAGACTTGGCACCATCAGACTTTTGTTTCTTTGACCCATAGAAAGAACATTTACGGGGTCAGAGATTTCAAGATGAAATTGCGGGAATATTGGTAGTGCAAACTTATTGGCCACACCCAAAAGCTTCTAACTGATGGGTTTCCACAATCTTGTGGATCAGTGGACTACATGCGTTGAAAAGGCAGGAAGACTGTCGAGAAATTTGTTCCGGGCTCTTGTAAAAACACCTAATAATGCAATTTCCTTTACTTAATGACTCATAGCAATCTCATTCGGAATGGCAGACCAGCAGGGAAGATCACGGATACTGCAGTCAAGTTCCAAGGAGTTCTAATTTTAAGACTTGTAACGGCAGCATTAGCCTGGTGTAACCTGCACTCCTCTGTGGGTGAGGAAATCTGGCGCAAAAATAAGAGGATGATAGTGGTGGCAGAGACCCTTAACTCTTTAAGTACCAGAAGGTTTTACAGGAGATATAAAAGTGCATAAATAGTCTTAAATCTCCTTCTTCTTCATGTTCACTAGCTGTAAACTCCAATGGAAAGTTCTTGTTGTTTGCCCAACTTCAGACATTAGACTTGTTTCAGAACCTGAGTGTTGTGTGTACATCCATTTTACAGATATGATTTACTTTGTGTGCAGATTGTTGGTTCCTTGCCTCTCAGGTAGAAGCACTCCGACTTTGAAGTAAGCACCCAATTAGTCGACTCCTATGACATGCTTGGTGGGGAGGCAGTGGGTCTATTCCTCTTTTTCCCCACAATTAGGCCATGGAACCCACCTCGGGATTAGCCAATAATGAAAAATCATGAACGCTTCATTTTCAAAGTGGCAATATAATAATTGTATTGACCATGGTTGAATCAGAATTTTCTAGTATTTTCTGACCAAATTTTAACAAGAAGAGAGCACATTAGGATAAATAGGGATATCAAAAAATAAATTTACCAGGCGGTTCCTGGTTTTGAAAGAGTTTACCAGGCTGCAACTAATGTCGTCAGTACGGTAACTTTTTTTTGGCTACTGAGGAGGGGGACCGACCAGGTATGTTGATATCCTGAGTGCAATGATGTAAGTTCTTGATTCATTTATTTAAATAATCTATTCTTGTGTTATGTGACTTGATAGAATATCTCAAAATGTACTTGGTGTGTGTGTTAAATTTAATCATGGTATAGTTACATATCAAAAAAAGAAAACAAGACTGTTTATATGTGTGATTCAGATGTACACATTTCATCCCCCACATTCTCTTTTCCACCCACATAAACAGTAAAAAGGTAAAGGACCACTTTCCACGCCTCCAGGCCTACTGGGTATATAGGGCTAGCCTTAAATTCTATAAACTGATCAGCATTTGGTGGGTGACATGATCAGCATCACGCTGACCACCTTTACTTTCCATGTGTGTGCCTGATACCCACTCAAGGCTCGGTTGACCTGGGAATCAAGGTAATTTTTTAAGAAAAAAAAAGTCTGGCTCCATCAGGACCCGAATCCACGACTTTCCGATCTGCATGCGAGCGTCACCTATACAGTTCAGCAGGAAATATAGTTTCACATTCGTGTGTCCCAGTTAAATAAACATATAATCCGAGTTACAACTTAACAGCACACAGGTCAGTGTGTGTGTGTAAATAAACATACTCTGACTCCATGCTCCATTACTGTCTCTGGTGGAAAATCAAATGGAATCATAATGCATTCTCCGCAAACCAGTAATATAGACATGCATTAAATGCATAAGGCAACCATCAGAAGTGCCAACACCAACAGTCCAGTACTAGAAGCCCAATTCCAGTTGATTAACAAAAATTCCAAACTTGGTCCTTTTTCAGTCGCCTAGAGGCCTGCTATATGAAGGAGTTCCTTGGCTATCTTATTTGGTTTCCTATTCTTTGTGGTGTGAAGTCACACCTGATATTCCTGTTCTTCGTCTTCCTAAGTCTGGTGTGGTACTTGGGGTTCTGGATCCGGTCTGGTCCAGCTCTCTTAGCTCCTATCTCTGTGGGTTTTAGCTGACTGTTGCCGGTGCTTGGTTTAACTCGTGCTGGTCGCTGCACTGGTGCCACTAGAACTACTAGAAGCCCAGTTTATAGACGGTCTTAGTAGCAGTTAAACAGATCTGTAGTTTGAACAACGAAGACACAAACAATAGATTGTAAAATTTATTGCATGGCATATTTTGCTGTATCTGGTCATGTACATACTATAGTAACCGTTGATTAAAATAAAGCAAATAGATAAATCCTTTGAACTGAAACGCCATAACCAGAAGCAAATAGCTTGCTACGACTAAGATCAGGGAGCCGCCCACCCGCAATTTGGACCGGAAGCAAGGCTGCCAATGGGATTTTTTGGGGTGTGAAAAACCCAGATAAGCTGAACAAAAACTCAAGCAATATATAGGCAAAGTACACGAAACAAAATAACAAACATAAATTGTTTAAAAGTATAAATTTTATAGAAACGAAACATTTACCCATTTTTAAATAAGGATATATTTTAAAAAAAAACAGATTTCAACCCAAAGCGTCAAATAAAAAACCAGATCTGGGGGTAAAAACCATTATTGGCAGCCCCGACCGGAAGTCTTATATGTTAGTTAACACAATCACTCAGTTGTACTAGACAAAGGATTACGTCACATGATATACCGTATTTCCCTTAGTATAAGAAAGTCTCATGCATGGGAGAAAAAAATATGATTACATAAAGTTATCGTAGTCAAGTTGTATTCATCAAAATATCAGAAAACTCCCCACCACTGTCAAAACTCTCATCCACATCTTTGCTGACTTTAGTTTGTTATAGTCTGTGTCTGATGACGAATCATTGCCTTCCTAGATTGCCTATTTGAAATGTCACACTTCCTGAATGACTTGACAACGATCTCGATCTTCACATTATCCAATGAACTTTTTACCCAGTACAAACGTATCCTATAGTTTATTTCTTTACAATCGCCCATTGGTTCGCCGGTAGACGACTCAGTTGCCGGTAGTGGCAGTATTTGGGTCTGTCTCCTCTGATCGCATCAACACTGTAGGAGTCCTTTTCATGGCTGTTGATGGCGTGCAGTGCTAAACCGTTTTATATGGCGAACATAACCTAGTCACAATTATATCCTAAAACTCACTCTTCAGAAATGCAGGTTGAATGTGACGATTTTTTTAAGCAAAGCACCAACCTACCTACTTCTTCATACTTCCTGCTGATGTCAAATTTTCCCCAAAATGACTTCATCCATAGGTTCTGTTGGTCTCTCCTGGCAACTTTTTATGACTCCCCTGAACCGGCATTCAAAATGAGTCCTTGCATGGGATATTTTCGTACAAATCAATTAGTTTAAATTCTGCTAGCATTGAAAAAAGACACACAGTGTCTAAATACCCTATAGTTTTTCAAAATTAAATGCTTGAGGAAATACGGCCACTTATGAAAGGGGTGTCTGTGATTTACTTTTTTTTTTTTTCAAATTGACATCCATTGCTTTTTGAATCATTTGGTGTCAAATATGCAGGCAACAGTTCCAAGAAAGAAACAGTGGCAATGAATTTGAAACTGGAATTCAAATTATGTAGGTTACAAAAAGTGTAAGCCCCCCCCCCCCCCCCCCCCCCCCCCCCCCCCCCCCCCCCCCCCCCCCCCCCCCCAAAGTTTTGAAGACCTCGCAAAATGTGAGTCTTTAATACTGTTTAGGCTAACCTAAAACTTGCATTTGGTGTATTAACTGATTTTTTTTTAAAATAAGTAATCATCCTATCTATAGATAGGATGATTACTTATTTAAAAAAAAAAAATCCAAAGACAAACGTTCATGAGAGAAACCAAAGGCGTTGGTCTGAATTCCATTCGTGACCTTAACAGTTTAGCAGAGGTTGTGACGGAATGGCGGGGAAAGTTTGGAGTCCTTTTGTGGCGTATACATGAAATAGCATAATGGTGATGATAATGACAAAGACCACGATGTTGATGTCTGTATTGTTACAAAATAAACTGTTCACAAATGTTGACGCGTCTTTTGTAATTCATATACTTGTTTGATAACCTAGGTTAACACAGTTATTATCCTTCATACTCTTGGCATTTCAAATAATGCTCATATTTTAAATTATTAATGTTACTGTTGTTTTTAATTACTCATGCAGGATTGTTTCTTTTCTCAGTTTATGATTAAAATAAGCCACAAGTTTCACGGGGCTTAATTTCATTTCTTGGATCGATAGTTATGTGACGAGTTAATGCTTTGTTGGCAGTTGTGGGACAAGGTTATGCTTTGTTGGCAGTTGTGTGACGAGGTTATGCTTTGTTGGCAGTTGTGTGACGAGGTTATGCTTTGTTGGCAGTTGTGGGACGAGGTTTTGCTTTGTTGGCAGTTGTGTGACGAGGTTATGCTTTGGCAGTTGTGTGACGACGTTATGCTTTGTTGGCAGTTGTGGGACGAGGTTATGCTTTGTTGGCAGTTGTGTGACGAGGTTATGCTTTGTTGGCAGTTGTGGGACGAGGTTATGCTTTGTTGGCAGTTGTGTGACGAGGTAATGCTTTGTTGGCAGTTGTGTGACGAGGTTATGCTTTGTGGGCACCTTTCCGTCTAGGTAGGTAGGTGCTTTGATCGAGGAGGAGGGGAATCTTCACATTTAACCAGCATCCCCGAATGGGGAGGTTTAGGTTATAATTGTGACTAGATTATGTGCGCCATAGAAAATTGCTTAACGTTGCACGCCACCAAGAGCTCTAAAAAGGACTCCTGCAGTGTTGACGCGATCAGAGGTGACAGACTCAAATACTGTCCCAACTGACGACGAAGTCGTCTACCGGCGAGTCATTGGTGACCCGGTCGCCGATGACATTTCCGTCTTTCCAGGCGATAGTGTAAAATTATGCTATGAGGATGCATGGGACTCACAGTGATGACGAGTGTGACTAGCAAGACACGCCTGCGTCAAGAAAACTCCATAATTATTGCACGGGATTTGAGGACCATTGTAGACATCATTTGTTTTTAGCGTGTTTATTCTCGCACGCCTGTATCACTCATGTCCCGCTTGCACAGATCTTATGCCGCAATAGAGGTCATGCAGGCTTTGTGATATTTGACATTTAACCAGCATCCCCGAATGGGGAGTTTTAGGTTATAATTGTGACTAGATTATGTGCGTCATAGAAAATGGCTTGACGTTGCACGCCACCAAGAGCTCTAAAAAGGACTCCTGCAGTGTTGACGCGATCAGAGGTGACAGACTCAAATACTGTCCCAACTGACGACGAAGTCGTCTACCGGCGAGGCATTGGTGACCCGGTCGCCGATGACATTTCCGTCTTTCCAGGAGATAGTGTTAAATTATGCTATGAGGATGCATGGGACTCACAGCCCATAGTGATGACGAGTGTGACTAGCAAGACACTCCTGCGTCAAGAAAACTCCATAATTATTGCATGGGATTTGAGGACCATTGTAGACATCATTTGTTTTTAGCGTGTTTATTCTCGCACGCCTGTATCACTCCTGTGCAATAGAGCCAGGTTATGCAGCTTTGTGAGATTTGGCTGTCAATATATATATATATATATATTGTATATATATATATATATATATATATATATATATATATATATATAAGGCAGTGTTATGGCGTAGTAATCGTGTTCCTCTAGTACTCGGGCTAGTTTTTCTCAACAAACGGCTTATTAGGTTTTTAAAAAAAAAACGCTTTCGTGATTGTCTACTAATGGTACGAAAGTCGCACCATGAAAGACATACGGACCTTAACAGGTAATATTTCTAAAGACAGCACTGGGTGTACCGGAGCCAACTCTTATTGTGGAGATGGGAACTAGAGGGTAAAGTTTACAAAATAGGGTTGACCTAGGGCGAATTGAATACTATAACAATGAACTGGACCACCTGACGTTAGCTGACAGAGGGCTCATACTCCATTTGGGAAGAATATATCTCGCAAACAATTCTTTCCAGCGCCCACATCCACCTCTCCCCGGCCCAGGTTGGTGATATAACTCGCTTTGATTTCCCGGGCTTAGTGGGTAAGATGTGTTGCTTTGCCCCCTGAGGGTTGTAGTTTCGATTTACATACTGTGTCGTTCGGTTCACGAATGCAGTGTTAACAGAAAGCACTGGGCATCCTATTTGAAGCTATGGAGTCCGTGCTTTGTGTTGTGCTCTGTACAAACTGCAGAGAGAGCGAGAGAGAGAGAGAGAGAGAGAGAGAGAGAGAGAGAGAGAGAGAGAGAGAGAGAGAGAGAGAGAGAGACCTAGCCATATGGAATAAAACTAGATGCAGTGAAATTGATTTTCGCGACTTTAAGGACTTCGCCTTCTCCTCCTCTTACTCCTCCTCCCTCCGTCTTCTTCTTCGTCTTCTCTTTCTCCTTCTTTCATTCTTCCTTCTCCTCCTTTTTTTCATTAATCTCTTTTTCTTCTTCTTTTTTTAACTACTACTACAACTACTACTACCACTATCATAACCACTACCACTACTACTACTACTACTACTACTACTACTACTACTACTACTACTACTACTACTACTACTACTACTACTACTACTGCTGCTGCTGCTGCTGCTACTGCTGCAGCAGCACGTCTTCTTCTTCTTCTTCTTCTTCTTCTTCATCTTCTCCTCCTCCTTCTTTCATTCTTCCTTCTCCTCCTTCTTTTCACTACCTACGTCTTCTTCTTCTTCTCTTTAAACACCACTACAACTACTACTACCCACCACTACTACTACCAAATACTACTACTACTACTACTACTACTACTACTACTACTACTACTACTACTACTACTACTACTACTACTACTATTACTACTACTTCTATTACTACTAGTATACTGCTGCTGCTACTACTACATGGGCTTGTTTTCTTGGGGGTAAACGTAACAGTACTCACTTCAAAGCGTCTAAGGAAAGGTTATGGTACTAACCACAAAGTGTGTTTTACAGAAGTGTTGGAAAAAAAAAGAATACTTTTGCCAAAAATGTTCCGGTACTTGTACCGTTGCTTACTGCCCCGCCCCCAACCCACCTCAATACTTCGACTACTACTACTACTGCTGCTGCTACTACTACTACTTCTACTTTAACTAATAATAATAATAATAATGCTACGACTTATTTTCAATTGTTTTCCTCCTCCTACTGCTGCTGCCACGTCTAGTAATGTTACTTCTTCAGGAAACTGAAAAAAAAGAGCAGTACAGAAGAAGGAAGAGGGGGAGGGGGAGAAAAGAAAAGGTGGAGAGAGGGTACAATAGGAGAGGGACGGTAGGGGGGGGGGGGTGTAAAAATGAGGTTGAAGTTTCATTTGAAACATTACGAATCTAAGAACACGACATTACGACTTTATGAAGTGAGACAGGTTTTTAGAAATGTAATAATAATAATAAGGATGCCTCGAAAGAAACTGACTCACAAAGAGAACTTACTGACCTCATCATAAGGCGACAATATACATTCTCTTGTCATGTCGTGAGACGGAGAAAACTGAAGTACATAGTGGCACTGGAAAAATTCGAAAAAGGGGGGCGGGTGGGGGCAAAGGCATAAGCAGACTCATAGAGAAGATGCTAGACAGTTTGACATAATGGCATGGAAGATAATCTGCGTCCCAATCAATAGAAAGAATACGAAGAGTGCGGCTGTGGATAAATATGACTACCAACAGCACACAATTGGTAGTCATATCTATCCACAGCCGCACGCCTCGTATTCTTTCTATTGATTGCAACAGCACACAAAATGGATAATAAGAAGAAGAAGTGGGACGACCAGTTCCCTTCCGTCTCTTCCTTGAAATACGAAGTTTCTAGCCTCATCAAAATGCAGCAATGCGAAATGATACACAAATATATTTTGCCTTTCTGTGGTCTAAATACAGCCACGTTCTAAGAGAAAAACACCTATTCATATGCTAGCTTTAGCCCTTTTCTGTATATGACAATAACCCCATCCCCCCTCCCCAACTTAGTTTACTGAGTACATTTTACGCTGGTCTCCCCGTTTGCAAAGCACTACACACTAGCTCGCTTTTGATTGGAAGACCTACTGAACCACCTCATTTCTGCTAGGTCGGCTTTGAGCCATCCGACTTTCACACAAGGTCACGGGGATATTCCGCACTCGCGCTGATATCGCGTGTTGTATATTTCACCATGCCAGAGCTTTTGACACTTCTAAAACATTCAGATACTGGGTCTAACACAGAACACCCCTAGAGAGGGACAAAACTTATGTCACAGACAGTCTCTTTCTCGGAAAAAAAAACGTAAATACCAGACAACAACAGACTGCGACACCTATAACCTCGACCACGGTAGACTAGTCGAACCAACTTATCAATTGAGTTGACCTACAACTGGTGGTGTGCAAATGGGGAGACTATCGTAAAAATTACCGTATTTGACAAGACCCCCCCCCCTCATCCCCACACAACCCCTCTCCCACCCATCCACCCCTCCCACCCCCAACATTACACATGCTTGAGACCCAGGTTCGAATGCTCGGCACGGCAGTGAATATTTTTTTTTTTTTTTTTTTTTTTATGAAGGGCAACAATGAAATCGTAACATGTATAGCTCGTGAAACTACGCCAGTAAGGGAGACCTAATTCCACCGCCTGAATTCTCTCCTGCCTTCACAGCAAAAGTGTTAAAATGAATGCCAGTTTTCACTACATTTTAAGAATGAAACGTCATTCGAGATTTAGTAATATATAAATATGTTTTCATATGAAACAATTAAAACATGAAAAATTTTATGCAGGATTTATTCTCCGAAATCTGTAGTATTACTATACATTGATCTTATTCAAACACACACACACACATACACACGCACACACACACATACACACACACACACACTTATTTATCACATTGTTTAATTATTTCTTCGTCACCATGGGAACACGGATCAGCACCAGCTGTGACCTCTTCAATATTAAAAATTAGAAATAAACTCAACGAGCCATAACTCTTGTTGACATTTTTGGCTACAGCCGGTAAACATAAAACAAAAGATCATTGGGACACATAAACAAATGCGAGCTGAATTGACAGACATAGAAGGGGAAAGGGCAGTTAATACTAGTGCATCAGGTTCTCTTCATTGCTATCAGATCAACAATTATGACATGAAAAGTAGAGAAATACATTTTTTCTCTCTTGCGATCTCAACAGAGACTCATACTTGAATACTTCAGTCTGAGTCTTGTACTTGAATACTTTTAGTTTGTGTAGAACTCAGGAGCGAATTTCACTGGTGAATTTTATTCAGTTCATGAACTTTTCTGTCATGAAAAAAAATTAAACTGATATGATATATCATATATAATCTGTGTTTAAATAAAGTGTAATAACTAATTTAAATATAAACATTCTGTAAATCAAAAAGGAGTAATCAAGATGACTCAGTCTATAGTAGTTCAAGGTAAGAGTAAAGACATTTGCAAATATCTGCTCTCCTCTGAACTTCTACGCCATATTATGGCGGCCAAACAAATGCCCTAACAGGGCCTCAGTCGTGTGTAAAATGCGGACTTCCTCCGACGAACAAATCACGACAGAACTAGGATTACTTGACAATGCCACGACACGCAACACTGCAGAAGATAGTAGCTGACGATAATAGCGATCGTTGACAAATTCGAGCGTTTCTGCAGACAATACTAGCGACCATTGACAATTTCAAGACATGCAGCATTACAGATAATAATATGGAGATGGCAGGGAGACCACGCGCTCTGACGTAGATTGGTGATAGTGTTCTTCTGATTAAACTCATCACCGAGCAAATCCCCCATGACGCTCGATGGGTATATAAACTAGATGCCTGGGACTCGCGAACAAATAAATTGGAGGAAGTTGCAGGAGATGCGGTAGCTGCTGCTCGTGAGTCCCAGCCATCTAGTTTAGCTCCCCCATCCGCGCCACGCGTAGCGGCACGGGGGATACGTGCGGCGTAGTCGCAGAAACAGGTCTGCAATTAACATATCGCTGAGACCCTGCTAGAGCATTTGTTTCGTTATTCGGAGCCGATCCTAGTTTTGCCACGATTTGTTCCTCTGCAGGAACTCCGCATTTTGCATAGGACTGAGGCCCTGTTAGGGTATTTGTTTGGCTGACATAATATGGGGTAGAAGTTCGGAGGAGAGCCCAAATATCTACCATATATATTTAAGTTACTAATTAGTCAGTAATGAAACATGATTGTTAAATGTATGAGTTGAGAATTGGCTTTCGGGTATGTTTACTCTGGATTCTGAAAGAGGTCGAGCAACAGATGACACTGATATACTGAATGGCTTTCTTGCGAGAAGTTACCCCAATCAGGTGATGACTGAATCTATGATATGACCGAAGATAAGCAAGTCAAAAGGTATGTGACCAGACAAGAGCACTAGGCTTGGTGAATAAATATAGTAAATAAACACAAAACTGCTTACAGAACTCAACATCTGAGGGGCTGTTAACATCCACAACAATAATCCCCTCTCCCCCAGCCAACTGAAAAAAAAAAATATTTATGAAATAGAGGAGCTAAAACATGCACATTACCCAAAATAAATATTGATGAAATACAGGAGTTAAACCATGCATATTACCAAAAAAAAATCCTCAAGGGTCAGACTCTGCTATTACCCTTTCACCCTGGTAACTCTAAAAATGGATCATAAGCTCATGGGAATTTTCTTTGTTTTTTTCTTTCAACAACACTTTTACAGGTCTCTAATACATTAATTTAAAAAATATGTATATATATATATATTCTAATTATATTAAGATATATAGAAGGAGCAATCAGTAAACATTAACAGAGTGAAGCATTAATACACTCTTCAGTCTTTAAACAAGATCGTTCAGGTACCCATGCTGTGACCTTTATCACAGAGGCTGCAGTCTAAATTTGATGTCAGCATGGCATTAAAAAACTATTTGATTCATAAGAGAACCCCTAAATACTCTTTTTTAGCTAATGCATCCATATCCTGAAATCTTGTGCACTGCACCGGCAAGAAAACTGCCACTCGTGTTAACTATGCATCTCATAAAAACATCACTGAAGTCAAGCTGGTCAAGCGTCATTTACTGGAAATTCTACCTTCATGGAATTGCTGGGTTTGTGGCTTCCTGGGGTGAGAGGATTAAGGGTATGTGCAGTGGATGTCATGGAAGGAAGATGCCATATACCGTGTTTTATGGAGGGGGGAAAGGAACGGAATAAGGACAGAGGAAAAAAGGACTGCAGACAGGTTAACAGCTGAGCTTTTTTAGAAGAAACATGTCAAAATCATGTGATGACAACATTGCTCTTAAAATCTCATGTACAAGTTGTGGAAGATTCTTCCTAACATGAGCTGGTCTTGTTAGTTACACTCGCCATCACCATGGGTTCTGATTCCCATGCCCCCACCCTCCAGTAGCAAATAAAACATTATTGTCTCAAAGGCCTGTCAGCAATGAGGGTCCTGGCCACTGCTAATATTTAGCAGAGACTGCTTCTACTTCTGTTCCAGGGACTTGTACTTTCTCCCATCGAATATGCTCTAGCCATTCTCACTGTCAGCCATACTCAGATTGACAGACTTGAGAAGGTGCAAAACGAAGCAATGTGCATTATTCTTGGGTGCACTTGAGACACCTCTTGTGTCACAATGAGATACCTTCTTGACTTCCCTACCATGAACTGCAGGATCAAGATCTAGAGGGCTCGTGCATACCTCAAGATAAACTCAAATCTGAAGCACCCTTTGAACCACATGCTCTTCAGGAAAAAGGCAATAGACTTAAAAGGGGCAAATCATGGCTGGGTAGGGCAGAGGATGACATCATGAGGGTCTGCAGCCTTAAAGATATCCATCCATGTGAGGAGTGGATACCAGCATTAAAGCGCCCAATCTCACATTTTTCTTTGTCGTCACACTTGATAGGATTTGCCGGGAGCAGAACCCCGCTGCGCACTTATCAGTGACAAGTCAGATGAGACAGAAGTCCTTATCTTCACAGACGGGTCACTTACACGAGGAAATAAGAGTGCATGGGCATTTACAGCTCACTCTTCAGGCAGAACAGTTCAAGAAGCCAGCGGTGTTTTTTCCACGACTCGTAAGCCAGCATACCGCGATCGAAACCCACTGCAGGCTGCGTGGATTTTTGTCGTGGTATGGGACGTCGCAGGTCGACCCAGCCTAAAATGGGTACCAGGATGGGCTGTCCTGGGAAAGTAAAGACAGCCGGCGTAATGCTGACCACATTACCCACAGAGTGCTGATGGTCTGTAAAAATATGGGATGCTCTGCCCATATGCCCGATGCGCCGAAAGGCGTGAAAAGGGATCTTTACTTTACTTTACTTACCAGCAACATGACGATGGAGGTGATGGTGGTGACACAAGCTTTCATGTGGCTAGAATCACTGTTCCCGTGTGTGTGTGCTGAGTGATTCTTTGAGCATGATCCGGTGGGTCTAGGCAAGCTGGTTACGCAGACAGTGGATTGAGTCATTGCAAAACTCCCCTGTGTATGCAATTACCTTAATATTTGTCCCAAGGATATACAGGTGTTTTTGGTAATGAAAGAGCTGATAGACAGGCATGTGCTGCATTAATGAAGATGGCCGGCCACAAGATCACGCAGACATTGTCATTGCCCTCAGAGAGATAGTACGTTCTGAGGATTTTGGAAGCAACATGTCCACATCACTGCTAAGAATACAAGAATTGGGAGTAAAGATCGGCACAGCCAAGCATGAGAAGCACACAGGACGCTCACAAAGTCTTGTCAACCAGCATAGGACTGGCACTATTAACCGCGTGATGCTGATGAATATGTTGAGGAGGAAATCTGAGCACCTTTGAATGTGTCTGGGGTGCTGTGAAGATAATCGAACTCATAACTGTCTCAAAAGACAGATAGATGCCAGCTTACCTCACTTGTTGGCAGTTGGGAGAAGCAGGCTGTCATAGCCAAAGCCTTGGTGTGTGTGTATGTGTGTTTGTGCATGTGTATGAGAGAGGGAAGAGAGAGAGAGAGGGAGAGAATATTATTACAAGTTTCTCTGTCATAGTTGGCCAATGTGGAAATCAAATCGGCTGCAGGTTTTGGGACCTGGCTCTGAGGGAACATGCACACATTAACAAGGTATGACTAGCTTTTGTAGAATGTATATTCTGTTGTGTTTGTGTCATATTAATTTTGTTGTATATTATTTGTGTCAGTAAAATCATAGAGTAGTGTTAAACACACCATTTTAATTAACATAATACTAAAGATAAGGTTTAAACCAACATGTGTGACTTCACTGCTGCGGGTGTTATCCCATATGACTCACTCTCTCTTTGCGGAACAGCTAGCCACCTGCTGAGAGTGTCACACACAGTGCAAACTTTGTAGATCCAGTAAAACTACACTCGTGTATCCAGGTGTGTTGGGAAAAAACAGGCAGATATATTGGCTAGTCCCTCACCACTTGGTGGTAAATTTATGCATGATAACCTAGATGTTGTCAGGGCCATTTAGGAGTGAATAAACAGTGCTGGGGCACAATTAATTATCTGAAGAGAGTGGTGCAGCGAGTAGAGCATGGCCTGGAAAAAAGATCCAAAGTATGCTTACTACTTCACCTTGAAAACCTCATTTAAAATTGGCATCATTCCATCTTTCAAGATGATAATGTTCCATCGTGCTTTTGGGAGGTCCATGTTGTTGGCCAGTGTCACTAGCAAGACCAGTTCGCGATAAGAATAATTCACCACAATAAGTACATGATTCCTTCTGACCATTGCACAAAGCCCAGCCAGTATTGTAGCGACCACGTGTTGCCCATGCAGCATGATCCCTGTTTGTGCCTGCCTTGTTAGCTCCTAAGGAAAGGTAATATGATTTAAAACAAACCATGCTGCAGACACTTCTGGATCAGAAAAGCAGTGCTTCTTCTCCCTGTAAGAGCTTCCCTTCTAGACCAGCTGCCAAGTGAATGCTTTACATATATCTATTTGCACATACAGTAGTATCTCGCTTAACAAGCACCTCTCATAACGAGTAATTCGCATAACGAGCAAAACAAATTGTAAAAGAATGACTTGCTTAACGAGCGACATTTTGCATAACGAGTGGCGAGGAGAGGGAAAGTCCCTGATTGTGCTCATGTTACATCAGTCTGTGTTTAGCACTCGTTCCAGTAGCATCGTAATGTCACTTGTGGTCACACATTTTCTCAAACTTGTGTTATATCTATATTAATAAAAATGTTAATTTTCCGAGTTTGTTAACTATATAGAATTGCTTTCAAATTTTCACACAACATTGCCTTTGACTCTAAGTGTGTTTTTTTTTGTGTCACAAAATTGCACAAACCACAAAAGACATAGCTCCAGAAACGGTCAAATCATTATTTGTTTCGCTGCCGGCCTGGATGTGTTTTTAGTTGATTGGCCATTTTTGACTGTTGAGCTCTTTTTTGAACTTTGCATTACTATATAATTTCATTTCCACTATTCACAGAGAGTCTTTGGTAGCGTAGTTGTAAATATTCTGCCTATCATTGGCACATTGTGTTGTGGTTTACAGCTAGGCTGCGATATCTGACCTAAACTCTTCAGTCTTCGGTAATATAGTTGTAAGTATTCCACCCTTCACGCGGGTGACCGGTGTTCTATTCCCCCTGGGTGATAATTGTTCTTTTTCCCTTAAAAGGGTGGTTGCCATGTTGTGTTGTCGTTTACAGCTAGGCTGCAATATCTGCGCCTTTCGCCCAAAGACATCCGATTTCAGTTAAGTCCCAATTAGCCTCCCCACGACACTTCTGGGTCAAAAACTATTAGGCAATGACAGAAACTGTTAACTAAGACAGCTTACAGTCCAGTTTAGTTTAGATGCCAAGGTCAGTTAAAAATCATCGGTCAGTTAAAAATCATCCCTTCGGAGAGGGAGAGGTGACGGGTGCAACGTATTTTTCTCCGCTATTCGTGAGTATAGTGTACTATTTACTGTGGGTTCCATCACTGGTTAGGTGATGAAGTTTTTTTTTTCTATGTCCGGAGCACAATTAAACTAAATAGTCCGTGACGACAGCGTGTGGCGCTAACTCCTCTGGCTACACCGACCTACACAGACTGTGGTGACAGTTTTTGTTGTTGTTGTTGTTATGGTGGTGGTGGTAGTGGTAGCAGTAGTACTGGAACTGGATGGGTGATGTGGTAGCTGTTACACTGGCCACATTTACTTCTCAGCACAGATGAATGCTACCCATTTTAGCCTGGGTGGACGCGGATGCCAGGCTCAATTTAGTTACAATATTTCGTCAGATGATGACTTTCCCATTCTTCGGAGAGGATGATATGATAAGTGGGAGGGGGGGGGGGGGTGAAGGGGAGTTGATGCCAGACACTGTTAACTGAGAGAGCTTAAAACATTGTTTTAAAGTTCTCATTTCTTAACTATTTATATTTTAATAATTTCACCAGGGGGGGGGGGGGGGGGGGGGGGGGTTTTGCCAGACACAGTTAGCTGAGAGAGCTTAAGACATTATTTTAAAGTTCTCATTTCTTAACTATTTCTATTTTAATAATTTTGCCAGGGATGATTTTTCAATCCTTCGGAGGTGAGATATGACTGGGTCGAAGGGAGAGGAGGGGGGGGATATGACAGACAGCTGAGAGCTATTTTCTTTCTTCTCCATTTCACCATTCTGGGCCACAGCTACGCGTGGCCAGGTACAGCTAGTTGTGATATATGTGCATGAATCCTTCAGGCCTACAAGATGACCTCCCTGAAGAATTGAAGTTCATCAAGATCCAGTTTCTGTCTCCCAACACCACTCCATTACTCCAGCCCATGAACCAGCAAGTTATTTCTAACTTTAAGAAGCTCTACACTAAAGCACTCTTGGAGCATTGTTTTCATGTGACTGAAGGGACCAACCTCACACTCAAAGAGTTTTGGAAAAATCACTTCCTCATTTTTGCCTGCCCCAAGATGATCGACAAGGCGGGGGAAGGAGTTACCAAGAGAACCCTAAGCTTTTGCTTGGAAGAAGCTTTGACCGGAGAGCGTTGTTGATTTGTGACTTTGAGGGGTTTGAGACAGTACCTGTGGAAGTTGTAGTCAACGAGATTGTGTCTTTGACCACTATCATAGGACTGTAGGTGGATAACAGTGATATTGAAGAGCTTGTGGAAGAGCACAGTCAAGAACTGACCACCGGAGAGCTTATGGAGTTGCATTGTGTTTCACAGCAAGAAGTTTGGGAGGAAAGTTTGTCAGAGGAGAAGGAGGAGGTAATGAAAAAGCAACAATCTTTTGGCAAAACTAAGAGAAATGCTGAAATCATGGGAGACTGTTTCTTACATTGAGAAGCATCACCCTGAAAAGGAAGTGGCTATGGTGCTGCAAATGTATTAATGATAATGCTGTGTCGCATTTTCGCCAAATTTTGAAGCATCATCAAAGACAAATGTCTCTGGACATCTTTCTAGTAAAAAAAAAATAATTAGCTATGTATCATAATTATTTCGACTTTTTTTTCTGCAAATCAAATTAGCATTCTAGAAAGGTTCATTCCACGTATGAAGAAAAGATGAAGATGATTCACTCTCCTTAACAATATGTATATAATTTTCTTTGAATAAACATTATACTAGCATTTTGTGAGTATTTTTTTCGACATGGAACGCATTATCGTATTTTACATTAATTTATATGAGAATTTTTTTTTCGCACAACGAGTGTTTCGCTTAACGAGTATGATTTTGGAACGAATAATGCTCGTTAAGCGAGGTTCCACTGTGCTCATATTCATGTTTTTTTTTCCCCTCAGAATGGTCTTTATGATGAATCTGTGGGCAGTTTTTTCAGTAATATGGACAGCAGATATGAAAACCCAGAGAACATACCCTTAGGAAAAGGAAGTGGCAAAATCAAGTCTTTGAAAGCTAGGGTAAGTTAGCAGACTAAAATAATATTGAATTATTGTAAGCTTCAAGTACATGGTATTGTGGCTAGACACTCTTCTGCCAGCCCTAAGATCTTGGGTTTAATTCCTCATTAAGTCTGATTTTTTTTTTTAATTCACCTCGGTTCCCAGGTTGACCCAGCCTAAAATAGGTATCATGTGGTGTCCTGGGATGTAAAGGCAGTTGGCATGACTTTCATTGCCCACATTACCCACCAAGCGCCAATTTTTTTTTTTTTAAATGAGCCTAGCATTATATTTAGACTGCGTACTGGACACAGCAGACTGCAGCGATATGTTCAAGAAATTCAAGATTGGGGATTCAGAACTGTACCCGTGTGGACAAGTACCACAGAATACTAAACATGTGCTACAGACATACTGTCTACAAGCATTAGATAGATACCAGGTTTGGCTGGTTGGCATTCCAGTGGAAACCAAATGTATTGAACAGTGAAAGACTTGCATCACACCACAGTCCCAACTCTCTCAGTACCAAATGGTTCACAGGAGATTCTAAAGGGACTAAATAATCATGATACTAAATCAAGAATGCACTACTTTCAAAGTGGCAATATGTACAGTTGTAGTGACTAATGGGGGGAAGCCAGATTTCTGTAGTATGTCCTGACCAAATGGTAAAAGTAAGAGAGCGCGTTATGCCTCAGAGGGAAACATCAAAAGGTAAATTAATTCACACACAGAGCGTTGATTAGGACTGAAAGAGTTAATAGGGACCGACGGTCTTCTCCTCTCACCTCTTATGACATGTATTGTAGGTTATAGTGTTCCTATTCATTGCTACTTGTATAGGGCCTGGTGCAAATGTCTTGTTTAGTGGTTAGTTAATGTGTTTACATAATCGATTACGAATCAAAAACTGGTTTGCCAGAGAACTACTGGTGCCTTAAATGATTAATTACATGTGCAACTACTGATCTATTGTCACTACTGCTTCCGTTAATGTTGAACTGTATTTCCATTGCTGTTATATTTGTGTTAGCACTTCTGATGGTTGCCTTATGAGTTTAATGTGTGTGTAAGCTGTTGGCTTTGCTGAGACTGCAGTCTCTGTCAGTGTTTTCATAAAGGACAGTGATGGATATTCTGTGGGTTTTTCGTTGGCCCAGGAATGGACCAACTATGGTTTGACCTGTTTGCTATGAAGTTGGAACTGCATTTAGCTGTTTACATTTAGACAGTTTATTTGACCTGCAACTGAAAGAGTAAGTGCATTGTCCACTTCATCCCATCCAGGCTGTGTTGGTCAATATGGAGGAAGGTGTCAGTGAAATGATGCAAGGGCCACTCGGTGAAGTGTTCGACTGCAGGCAACTTCTTACAGATTGGACGCAAGCTGGACGGCTTCGGTCGCCTTAGTGGGAGTTCACTCCCTTGGCCGCACTCAAAACAAGTAGCGGAAAGAGTTACGAATCAAACAAGACAGTGAGGTCGACATCAGGGCTGCCAATGCTTAGGTGTGTCCCCCAGATCTGGGTTTTTTTTTGACGCTGCGGGAATATCTGGGTTTTGTGTGTGTGTGTGTTTTGCCGATCTGTATGCTTTAATGACCGATAAATTTGCGTGGTTAGGGGTAGGATTAGGGGTAGCGTTAGGGTTAGGGTTAGGGGTAGGGTTAGGGTTAGGGTTCAGGTTAGCGGTAGGGTGAGGGTTACTGTTAGGGGTAGGGTTAGGTTTAGCGTTAGATGTGACAATTTTGACGCCGTAGTTCCTTATAATCGCGCACAGTCACATACACACTCAAACAGTCGACGGACGGTGGATGCTACTGACACGGACAATTCGCCACCGATTGGGCACCAGCTGCTCGCTATTGGCGTCATATTTGGCAGAATTTCAGTGGCGCCACTCCCACAAGCATCAGATTGTCGGCCACTATTTCGACCACATTTTCACATCTAACCCTACCCCTACCCCCTAACCCTAACCCTACGCAACCCTACACGCAATATGCAGCCCTACACGCAATCGTAGGATGATGATAGACACCCTATGCAGCCCTACACGCAACCGTAGGATGATGATAGACACCCTACGCAGCCCTACACGCAACCGTATGATGATAGGTTACCCTAGACGCAACCGTACACAAGTACGTAAGTATGTCATTTGATTTGTGACTTTTTCCGCTACTTGTTTTGAGTGCGGCCAAGGGAGAGAACTCCCACTAAAGCGACCGAAGCCGTCCCGCTTGCGTCCAAATCTGCTAGGAGAGCCAGCTGTTTACATTTAGACAGTTTATTTGACCTGTAACTGAAAGAGTAAATGCATTGTCCACTTCATCCCATCCAGGCTGTGTTGGTCGATATGGAGGAAGGAGTTGTGAGTGAAATGATGCAAGGGCCACTCGGTGAAGTGTTCGACTGCAGGCAACTTCTTACAGATGTGTCAGGATCTGGGAATAACTGGTAGGTCTTAGTGCAGGGCTATTCAACTGGCTGCCTGTGGCCAGATTTGGCCCGTTGATAACCTAGCAAGTGGCCCGCGGATCACTGTTAGTTGTATTGTATTAATGATCTTTCTGTAGCGGGGCTTAGGCCTCTGGCCCATGACGATCCAAATTTTCATAATTGTTGCTCCTGAATAAACTAAGTTGAATAGCCTGTTTGGCTATCCTCCGACTAACGGTCGGCAAAGATGGCAGCCGCAAAATATCCTTTCGAGCCACAGTCGCGTGACTTAATTTGCGGTTCTCCTGCAGTTTTCCGGTGACTATCGCCACCGCCACGTGTCCCCAACGCCGCTCCTGCGGTGTGGAATGGGGCTAAACTAGATGGCTAGGACCCACGAGCAGCAGCCGCAGTGTGCTCGTGACTGCTAGTGCGCAATTGACACGCGACTGTGGCTCGAAAGGATATTTTGCAGCCGCCATCTTTGCCGACCGTTAGTCGGAGGATAGCCACCTGTTTTAGTGGGTACTCACTCATCATCATATAGCAGGTCCTTTGAAGAATGACACTCCTATCATAGCTTGCCTGAATGAAATTTGGTCCCTGGCCAGCTCTCGCACCTCATCACTTTCCAGCCTAAGGTGTTTCTTATTCAACGTGCCAATCTTTGTGCCGGTCAGCCTCTGCTCCTCTTATCCATGCTATTTGCTTCTGTTCTTTCCAGCCCACCATGGTATTTGATAAGTATTTCAGTTTCCAGACAAGATACTGTTTATGTGCCAATTTTACTTGATGTTCACATCTTTAAGGATATCAGTGAAAACTCACAACATAGATGATATTGTCTCTGTCTCTCTCTGTGTGTGTGTGTGTGTGCATGCGTGCATCTCTGTATGCATAAATGTGAATTGTGTCTTTATAAATGTTTATTTAAAAAAAAAACAGTAAAAGACCCTTTTCCAAGCCTGTGGAAACTTTCACATTGTGGATTTCAAAGTCAGGTATGCTGTGTTTAGCGTGGCATGTTTTACTTCAGAGGGTGAGATTGTTAGCATCCTTTGGATCTTCTGTTTAAGAGATTCCATGATGTGTTAGGAAATGAATAGGTAGACAAACAGAATGGTCTGGCACCACTCTGGGGTGATTGATTATGACAAGGCATGTATAGCAATGGTCCCTTAGAAGCACTGAAATGATGAACAAAGAACAAACAGATGACCAAGTGTTTGAAAAGAATTCTGCAGATAGAGGTGACCAGAGGATCATCTTGACATTTGATGTACAGATGAAAAGCAAGATGAATCTATAATCCTTGACTACCTTGACATAAATAAGTCATCATCTGAGATAAGATGTATAAGAAATGTGGTGGAAAAAAAAAGAATAGATAAGAGTCACCACTGAAGAACTAAGAATAATGATAGACACAGTACTGGTAAATTATTTTATAGAGCATAAGAGAATCAAATGGTTTAGTCATCTGGTCAGAATGAAACACAGTCAGCCAGTAGCTAGCTGGACTGTACTTCATGGGAACAGTAGGTTACAAGGCAAGAGACTGACCAAGAAATAGATGTGTGAAGATTGCCGATTGGTCTGTAAAAATATGGGTGCTCTTCCCATATGCCCGATGTGCCTAAAGGCGTGAAAAGGGATCTTTACTTTTTTACTTTTTACTTGGTTAAAATAAACTGTTAAAGTTTCATTTCATATATTTTACAGTAGTGCATATATAACAGACTTTATTATCTTTGGCAGGGCCACTGGATATAAAATGTATGGAACACAATATCAGGAGCAATTGTCTGAAGTCATTCGACATGCTGCAGAACTCTGTGACTGTCTCCAGTGCTTTTTTGTCCTGCATTCGATGGGTGGTGGTGAGTTTCCATCACACTGTTTCTCTCTCTCTCTTTTTTCCTTTCGTCTCCATGGAGTAAAAGCCCTCAGCCAACTCATGCCAAATCTTTATTGTAGACTTGTTTATTATTTGTTAGATTTAGCATTTTTGTTTAGATTTATTCATGTTGATCCGATCAACTATCGAGCCGATTGACCTATATGTTGAATTAAGACTGTTGAATTAAGAATCGACATCACAGCACTCAGGACACCCCCATAAGTGCTCCATCCCCATCTTCAGCAGCAAGTGAAGCGTTAAAATTCTGATGGTACCAGTAACTGTCTTATTTTATATCCGTCTCGCCTTTTCAGTGAATGTCAAGCGTCGGCTAGATCCCCTTGTAACTCGTCGCAGTGCCATTCTCCTCAGACCGTAATGATCTGTCTGTGCCTCAGCACTGTTCACTGGCTCCCAAAGGACCCTCACAACATCCAGCTTGTCATACCTCAGTTCACCACCAAGCCTATATCAATATCAGTTTAGCCTCATATGCCCATTGCACCATAGTGTGTGTAAAGGGACCTTTATTTTACTTTTTTTATTTCAGTACCAAGGAGTTTTTACTTTAACCTTTTTTATGCAAGTCCCACTGTGGGTTCCAGGCTCAAATGTGGAGGACAAAAAGGAGAATAAACTCACCGCCCCCCCCCCCCCTTTTTCCCCTTTTTCCCCAAACAGCACATAGTAAAATTCAGCTGATTATGTGTGCTTCCTTTGAAGTCAGAGTGCAACTGCCTGACAGGCGAAGAACGAGGAACCGTCTGCTTACAAACAAACCAGATCTGTAAAGTGGATCTGCATGCAGAACTCAAGTTCTGGAACAGGACCACACAGTCTAGAAGTAGACAGGCAACCAGAAAATTCTGCCAGAGTTTACAGCTGGTGAACGTGAAGAATAAGATACCCCAAAGAGTTGAGCTTAAAAGCAATATATGTTTAGGTTTATATGGGTTTAGTAGAGGCATTGTGGGACAGAAGTGGTGAAACTAGTATTTCAGCTACAGGGTGTTACTATCACCGTATCTCTGATAGAAGACAACAATAAATTATCTTTCGCACTGAACAAGAAGCGCACAGTGAATTGTTTGGTACTGAAAGAAATGTGCAAGATGTAAGTAGATAGGCACCCGTCAGTCCTTGGGAGCCATGAAGTTGTGCCGCTCATTTTATGAACAACCTCTCCAGGACACAGGCCATGGCTAGCTGAATTGGAGTACAGGTTGTTGCCTAGGCAGCAGGTACCCCCTCTCTACGTCACTGGTAATACCAAAGAAGGGCAAGTGCCAATATAGCTTGGCACCAAAGACACTGCAGGAACTGCCAGTGCAGCAGAGTAAACACTGTTGAACGACCTTAGGGATGCCAGCTCTGGATTTTTTCATCAGGGTTTGCTCCTGATTCAGTTTCCCTAAATAGGATATTGCCACAAGGAACTGGGGGTTTGATATCAGAGTTTTCCTTCTAGATGAGCTGCACTCGCATGTTAATGAGCCTCATCTGCCCAAGATGAAGTAGCCAGTTCAGCACGAATCCTTCTTGATCAGCTCTGACGACATGCAAGGTAGATTACATATTTCTACTCTGTGTTCCTTTTGGGCCTCAGTAGCAGACATTTGCTTCAATACCACTGATTGTGATACATGAAGTATGCCGTAGTTGGTCAGCTCTTTATTGCTTAGAAGCTGGTCATCATCATAAACCACTTCTGCGGTTAAGCGTCGTGGGGAGGAATAATTTGCGTTCCAGTGCACGTTGGCTGCCACTGGCTATTGTCATGCCGTGATGGCGTAGAGTGTCTTTAATGTTGTCGATCCATTTTTTCCGCGGCCGTCCTCTTGCTCTTGTAGTTGGTCTTCTGCGATGTAGTGCTTGTGATGGTATTTGATCTTGCTGCATTCTAACGAGATGGCCAAACGACTTGATCTGCTGTTTCTTGATGAATCTAGTACAAGGTGTCGTTCCTACAATTTGCCTGATAGTTTCATTATTCACTCGATCTCGTATGGTTAGGTTGGCTGCTTTTCTCAGGCACCTCATCTCGCAGGTGGTAATTTTGCGTATATGGGCTTTAGATAGTGTCCATGTTTGGCACTGGTAGCTTAATGTTGGAATAAATATGCTATTAATAATCTGTCTCTTTGCACTCATAGTTATGCTTGGATGTCTTAATAATGGTGACAATTGGTATATAAGTGCACTTGCTTTCTGACATCTGGTTTCTATTTCTCTGTCAATTCTACCATCTTCTGTGATCATACTTCCTAGATATTTAAACTCTCTAACTTGATTCAGGGCAGAACCATTCAGCTGTATATGTAGTGGGGCAGAATGTCTACTAACTTGCATTGTTTCGGTTTTGTTTACTTTGATCTTCATGTTGTATTTACTACATGCTGAGTTTAACCTGTTAATGTGGTCTTGCAGTCTATGTTCTTCAGGGTAGAACAAGCACTGGTCGTCAGCAAACAGTAGTTCGTTTAACGTGGGTGAATCGATTACTTCTCCTGATGTGTGTACTTCCTCGTGATTATAAAGGTCTATGTTGTCTGTATCATAACAATGTGAGCGCTGTTTGAAGTACGCTTTTTCTTCAAATTCCTCCATAATTCTTGAGCAATTTCCCGTGAACAAATAAATTCCCTACCAGTTTGCTGGACCTGTCGCAGGATCATCCTTATTTGAACACACTGATCAGTGCTGGTATCAAATAAAATTAAAGTGTTTTCTGCTTCTTCTTCTTAGCGTTCACCGGCTGTAAGCTCTGGCAGAAAGTTCTGGTTGTTCATCCACTTCTGGACTCTAGGTTTTTCATGTATATCCGTTTCACAGATCGTGACTCATTTGCATGAAGATTGTTAATTCCTTGG
>CAJHNH020002522.1:0-104795 GCA_905116865.2 Candidula unifasciata | reverse complement strand
TAGTGTTTGATATGACCAACGGTCCAGGAGAATTAAAGGTGTGATGTGGTCGTCTTACTAAGATTAAGGATGGATCCAAATCCCTATTTGTCTGTATACTTCAAAATACATACAAATAAAAGTAGGTTGAGGAAAGTCATTCTGAAGTCACCGAGCGTATTGTCACAACATCTCCTGACATCACTGCTATCTCTCTACACTCTCAACATCTCTAGAGGTCACTGCTTCCGTATGTACACTTTTGACATCTATAGACATAATTGTTTTCTCCCTACACGTACATAATCTCTAAACATCATTGTTTCCTCTCTACACACACAACATATCTAGACATCATTGTTTCCTCTCTACACTGTCAACATATCTAGACATCATTGTTTCCTCTCTACACTGTCAACATATCTAGACATCATTGTTTCCTCTTTCCTCTCTACACACACAACATATCTAGACATCACTGTTTCCTCTCTACACTGTCAACATGTCGAGAGGTCAGTGCTTCCTCTCAACACTCATAACATCCCTAGACATCCGTGCTTCCTCTCTACACTCACATCCCCAGACATTCGTGCTTGCTCTCTACACTCACAACATCCCCAGACATTCGTGCTTGCTCTCTACACTCACAACATCCCCAGACATCCGTGCTTTCTCTCTACACTCACAACATCCCCAGACATCCGTGCTTTCTCTCTATACTCACAACATCCCCAGACATCCGTGCTTCCTCTCTACACTAACAACATCACCATACATCTGTGCTTTCTCTCTACACTCACAAAATCGCAAGCCACCCGTGCTTCCTCTATACACTCAACATCCCCAGACATCTATGCTTCCTCTCTACACTCAGAACATCCCCAGACATCTCTGCTTCCTCTCTACACTCAGAACATCCCCAGACATCTATGCTTCCTCTCTACACTCACAACATCCCCAGACATCGGTGCTTCCTCTCTACACTCAGAACATCCCCAGACATCCGTGCTTCCTCTCTACACTCAGAACATCCCCAGACATCCGTGCTTCCTCTCTACACTCACAACATCCCCAGACATCCGTGCTTCCTCTCTACACTCAGAACATCCCCAGACATCCATGCTTGCTCTCTACACTCACAACATCCCCAGACATCCGTGCTTCCTCTCTACACTCACAACATCCCCAAACATCCGTGCTTGCTCTCTACACTCACAACATCCCCAGATATTTTTGCTTCTCTCTAAGCGCTCAACATCTCTAAATGCCAGTGCTTCTTTTACAAACTCTCAACTTTTATAGACGTCAGTGCTTGCTCTCTACACTGTTAACAACTATAGACGTCAGTACTTGCTCTCTATACTGTCAACAATTATAGACGTCAGTGCTTGCTCTCTACGCTGTCAGCAACTATAGACGTCAGTGTTTGCTCTCTACACTGTCAACAACTATAGACGTCAGTGCTTGCACTCTACACTGTCAACAAATATAGACGTCAGTGCTTGCTCTCTACACTGTCAACAACTATAGACGTCAGTGCTTGCACTCTACACTGTCAACATCTGAGTTATGAGTTAGATTATCTTCACAGCACACTGGACACATCCATGGGCGCTCAGATTCCCCTCTCAACATATTTATCAGCGTTGCGTGGTTAATAATGCCAGTCTTATTTTGGTTAACAAGACCATGTGCGTCTGGTGTGCTTCTCATGCTTGGCTGTGCCGATGTTTATTCCCAATTCTCGTATTCTTAGCAGTGATGTGGACACTTCGCTTCCAAAATCCCATAAACGTCGTATCTCTCTAAGAGCAATGACAATGTCTGCGTGATCCATGGGCCGGCCCTCTTCAATTAATACAGCACCTGCCAGTCTATCAGCTCTTTCATTACCTACATGGAACGAATATGAAAGTAACTGCACACACAGGAAAGTTTTACAAAGATTCAAACCACTGTCTGCGTAACCAGCCTGCTTCGACCCACCGGATCATGCTCAAAGAATCACTTAACACGCACACGCGGGAATAGTCCTGTGATCCCAGTCACATGAAAGCCTGTGTCACAACCATCATGTCCATCGTCATGCTGCTTGCGGTCATGGAGAAGGCACCGCTGGCTTCTTGAACTCTTCTGCCTGAAGAGCGAGTTGTAAATGCCCATGCACTCTCATCTCCTCGTATAACATTTTTTTTACAGGACGAGGCGATTGCCTGTCCAACATTCAGCGCCGCACATATAATTACTTACCCGTACGTCCTGTTTGTCGCACTTTTTCACTATGACATAATCAATACGATACCACTGTTTAGAAGGAGGAATTCAACCACGAGGTTCTGTTACAGAGAGGGAGGTGAAATAAAGTGTATCAATAATTAGTTCATGTTCTGCACAGGTCTGAAGCAGTAGTAGCCCATTGCTATTACAATTGTCAGCTCCATGTCTTCTAGTTATACCGTCCCACGTGTTAAAGTCTGTAGCCACTCTAGCATTGAAATCACCGAGGATGATAAGTTTCTCGTCTTTTGGTACTGATTCGATTACAGGCCTCAGGTCTTCGTAGAATCCTTTTATGGGCTCGTCTGTATTAGTCATTGTTTGTGCATCTGCACTTAACGATTGTGGCATTCGTTTTCCGTTGAAACAAAGGCTTTGATATCATCATAAGCGGATCACTTTTACCTTTTTGGGGTTTAGTCAGTTTACCATTTTCACTGCAAAACCCACTCCGGCTTCACTGCGTTCTTGGAGACTTCTATCACTTCTGTAGAATGTGTAAACTGCATCAACCTCGCATAATTCGCCCTCACCAGTAAGTCTAGTCTAATTCAAAGCTGCAATGGCGATGTTGTATCTACCTATCAAGGCGGTTCGTCTTTCTGGTGCAAATGAATTAGTTAAGTAACAGAAAGTGTATAGATAAGCACTCATAAAAAGAAGTAGAAAGATAGAAGAACACACTAGACAACATAAAAATTGAAAGCTATAGTTACCGTGCCGGGAATTGAACCTGTCACCTCCAGACGGCGTCTGCGCCTCGCCATGAACACAAGTGCACTAAGTACATGGTCAACTTAGCAACCCCCCCCCCCCCCCCAAAAAAAAAAAAAGGTGTCTTATTGGCCATGTCCATCGTACAACTTGAAATTCACAACTATGGAATACGGACAGAATTCATTTCAACCCATTGAAATAGCACCATAGGTTACAGAAATTTATATTAACGAAGCAAATGTCGAATAACAATCACAGCAACAATTTACGAACACAGTAAACCTTATTGCTTTGTCTAGAATACACAAACATTTAAGAAAGGTATTTGATTGGTAGGTTCCGGTGTGTATACGTCATTCCTATAAATAAACAGAGGGGGAACCTTTGAGGCCGTGAAATATTATGAATTAATCAAGTAACAGAAAGTGTATTGATAGGCACTCATAGAAAGAAGTAGAAAGATAGAAGAACACACTAGACAACATAAAAATCGAAAGCTATAGTTACTGTGCCGGGAATTGAACCTGTCACCTCCAGACGGCGTCTGCGATTCGCCATGAATACAAGTGCACTAAGAGCACGGTCAACTAGGCACCCCCCCCCCCCAAATGGTGTCTTATTGGCCATGTCTATCGTACAACTTAAGTGGTATTTTTGTCGACCGCAGAAGAGGGGGTTTCCTCCAGCTGCGGTATTGCTGGTCGGGACATGGTTAAGTAGTCAAATTTTAGGGTACGTTTTCTCTCCCCTCCCTCACACCATGGAGGTGAGCAGTGCTTCCCTAAAGATGGCTGCTTAGTCGTTCAAGGAGCTGCCGAAGTCCATTACTACTTCTATTTAGTAAACAGCCACCATGTGGCCTGAGCAGCATGCATAAAGGTATATGGCTACGGCTGCCAACGTAACTCACGCCTACCACTTCGTCGCTCGCACAGGACTTGAAAATGATTGATGATGATGATAGCTGGAGGAAAGAGACTTGCGCAATGACTCTCTAGCCTGTATCCATCTTGATTGTTGCGTGCTATCTGAGTTACTCACTAATCAGCACACTTCTAAGTGACTATCGATATAACTTTCGCTCCCACATTCTCGAAATAGGATAGTAGCTCCGTCAAACAGTTTATTCGACATGTTACAAGACACAACTGCAGAGACGTAGACATGATACTAATTGACATTTGACCATAGCCCATATAGTCCTCAGTCTCTCTTAACTTGTAGCGTCCTCTCCCTGACCGCTACAGCTCCCAAGGTCTACAGCTTCCCACAACTCTAGGGTCGCTGTACAGCCGAACAGGACTAACTCTTCTATCCACTGGACCTTGATATTACTTCCGCAGATTACCACGGCTGACTGAAGGCGGACTTCACTTACCCGTTCTCCACAGCACACAGCACGTTAGCCTGTCGAAGGACTCCTATGACCGACAGGACTTCTAACACAAGTCCCCTTTAGCACACAGCTCTCGTCGACATCCCTACTTTTCTGTTTCCGTGGTGATCCTACGTCTCCTTGCGCTGTCACCCAGAACAGTCACTATTGGAGCTTGCAGTCCCCTTGGACTAACTCCGAAAGCGGGACTATACCTTCGACCAGTACCGCAACCACAACCCTTACTCAGACCTTGATGCCTGATAGTTGCACGATACTCTGTCTGCCTTCGTCCCATACCACAACCCTTACTCAGACCTTGATGCCTGATAGTTGCACGGTACTCTGTCTGTCTCCACGAAACCCTGACTTGGTCTCTCTCTCTATCTTGGACTCTGACTGACTGGCAGCAATCTCGTGCTGGGTGTGTACTACACCCCCTGTTCCCCAGTGCCTTAGCTGTCTGGCTACAGCTCACTGACTCGGACTGTCTACGCAGCCCCACCATATCCCTGCTGAATCCATGTGGGCGGCTGATGTTACACGAGAGGCGTTCTCGGGAATCATGCTCATGTGGGAGTTCTCGAGACTTAAGCTCATGTGGGCGTTCTCGAGAATCACGCTTTCGTGGGTGGCTGATGTTACATGAGAATCACGCTGACACGTAATTCAGACTTTCTCTGTGTGTCTCGTTAGCCATGCTTTTCAGCCCCCATCGTAAATCCACGCGTGACACTACACTTCTCACTGGTCAACATTCTCTCCCCCAGACTACTCGGGCCACTGTTGACACTGTTCCCCTTGAACTCCCTGAAAGTACTATTATACCACCCTGTTCCTTCACACAATATTACACTCTTCCCAAATAAGCACGTTGCATTCATCCAATGGCAGGACAATGTCGAAACGACTCAGAATGGACTAAGGTCCAGTGGATGTCTAAGGCCTTTATAAGTGCGCTGCCTTGCTCGAGGTTCTCCACAGAGAATGCTGGTAATCGCCTTTCTGTCCGTTGAACCATAAAAGGTTTCATCCGCACAATCCGCCGAGTCCAGTTTTTGCTTGCTGTGAAGGCATATCCCAATCACAGAGTGAGAGCCACAGGATAGAGCTGAGTGCCAGACCTAGCCCAATGATGGGAAGCTATCTTAAGAAGGACATGACGGTCACCTAGCCAGAGGTACTAATAGTATCTGACACTCCAGAACGCACCCCTCCCCCTTTTCGTCTAGACACTACAGACAGTACAAACAATACAGACAGCACAGACAGACTAAAGAATCTCAGAAGCATGGTGACAGTGTAGATTTATTTCTCAGAAATGTGATGGACTTTATAGTTTGTTAGCAAAGTCAAGGGGAAGTAAACGTGGTAATGACTGATATTTGTTAGAGCTATCTCCCTTACTGTGTCAGTGTCTGGAGTTAGTTTTAGATGGACTCTTGTATGTGCGTACGTTCAGCTTGGTTTCTTGTGTGACCAGCAACAGAGCGTGCCAGTCCAAAGTTTGTAGAGTTACCCATCCAGCTGGCTGTCTTCATGGTACCTCGGCTCCTAGATGAATCTAGACTAAACTTGAACCCAGGAATTATGAGAAGTTGATGGGATCTGTCTGCGAGACTGAACACTTCACGCACCTAGAGCTCAGCTGTTTTAACATGATATCAGATCAGGCACCCAGTGCTCAGTTGTTTAGACATTGTGCACTCATCACGCACAAGTGCTGGGTTGTTAAAACAAAGTGCACACATGACGCACCCCGTGCTTAATTTTCTAGACAATATGATCAGATCACGCACCCAGTGTGCGGTTGTTACAACAATGTGTACACATCACGCACCCAGTGCTCAATTGTTTAAACAATGTTTGGTTTGAACAACTGATTAACATCATGACACAAGGGTAGTAAGCCATAGGGGCTCTGTTCTACTCCTAACTCACACCCGAGACCAAATAATCTCAACGCAGTGCACGAACTCCGTAGCACCAGAGAGGACCCTGAACTTCTTTTGGTAGATATTTAACACCAGAATTGAGCCCGGGCAACTTTGTTAGCCTACTCTTTTCGATTCCCAACTGTATAGAGATTTTTTTGGTGCGCAACAATACACACGGGCTTGCGGTCTTACTACCCAGAGACCAGTTGAAATTACCATAAGTTCACATTTAAAAACCGCAGTCTTAACCGGTGCCTGAATCCGGGACTTCCAGCACTCTAGGCGGACGTCAAGCATCGAATCCACTCAGTTCATTTGTCTAGGCAATGTGCACACATCACTACCCAGTCCTCAGTTGTTTAGACAGTGTGCACACATCACGACCCAGTCCTCATTTGTTTAGACAGTGTGCACACATCACGACCCAGTCCTCAGTTGTTTAGACAGTGTGCACACATCACGACCCAGTCCTCATTTGTCTAGGCAATGTGCACATATCACGGCCCAGTCCTCATTTGTCTAGGCAATGTGCACACATCCCGACCCAGTCCTCATTTGTCTAGGCAATGTGCACACATCACTACCCAGTCCTCATTTGTCTAGGCAATGTGCACACATCACGCACCGAATGCTCAGTTGTTTAGACAGTGTGCACACATCACGCACCCAATGCTCAGTTGTTTAGACAGTGTGCACACATCACGCACCCAATGCTCAGGTGTCTAGGCAATGTGCGGCTAACGCAGTGTACTCGGCACGACTGCGTAAGTGAAATCAACTCTGTTAGTTACCTGTAACATTTAAATATTTGTAGAATACCAACATTGATATTATGAATTTAAACTAAGCTATGTAAACAATATTAATAGCATCAATGACACTGCCATTCGCAGGGATGAGGTTTCTGGCCTGACCTGCGTGACCCCGACCATGTCCAGCGTGCCGACTACGCCAACTCAACAGACGATGAACCTGCGCGCCAAGCTAGGCCCCATGTCGCTCTCAGCCCTGGCCATGCGGCGGGCTGCCTCCGGAATGCCGCGACTCAATCACAGGCGAGGAAAGGACAAACTCAAGAGCTGCCGCACGCTGCCAACCTTAAACAGTGGTAAGTTGGATGTTTATAGATGCTGCCAACCTTAAACAGGGGTAAGTTGGGTGTTTATAGACGCTACCAACCTTAAACAGGGGTAAGTTGGGTGTTTATACACGCTGCCAACCTTAAACAGTGGTAAGTTGGGTGTTTATAGACGCTACCAACCTTAAACAGTGGTAAGTAAATTTGTAACCCTTTGAAAATAAAGTTCGTTTGTAAGTTGGGTGTTTATAGACGCTGCCAACCTTAAACAGGGGTAAGTTGGGTGTTTATAGACGCTGCCAACCTTAAACAGGGGTAAGTTTGATGTTTAGAGACGCTGTCAACCTTAAACAGTGGTAAGTTGGGTGTTTATAGACGCTACCAACCTTAAACAGGGGTAAGTTGGGTGTTTATACACGCTGCCAACCTTAAACAGTGGTAAGTTGGGTGTTTATAGACGCTACCAACCTTAAACAGTGGTAAGTAAATTTGTAACCCTTTGAAAATAAAGTTCGTTTGTAAGTTGGGTGTTTATAGACGCTGCCAACCTTAAACAGGGGTAAGTTGGGTGTTTATAGACGCTGCCAACCTTAAACAGGGGTAAGTCGGGTGTTTATAGACGCTGCCAACTTTAAACAGGGTAATTTGGGTGTTTATACAAGCTGCCAAACTTAAACAGTGGTAAGTTGGGGGTTTATAGACGCTGCCAACCTTAAACAGGGGTAAGTTGGGTGTTTATACACGCTGCGAAACTAAAATACTGATACTTAAAATAGTGGCAACTGTTCTCACAGCAGGAGTGACCAGCTGCCGAACATGGACAGTACTGATAGGGGGAAAAAAGGGGGGGGGGAGGATTGGGCAAATGGTTTTACAGAATCACAGTGCATGGTTAAGACAAGTTCAGATATTTAATCTAATCACAAGGTAGGGAAGGGACAGTAGTGGCTGGCGCGTAAAGTGAAATGTGTGGATCTCCAGATCAATGGAGAACATACCTGGTTTGGCCTGCTTGGAGTTTATATTTCATCTGGGTAAACGGACACAGGACATATCTGGCTTTGCCTGCTTAGGTCTTATATTTTACCTGGGCTAAATAACTAAACAAGAGGCACAAGGAACAAGAAGTGGACTTAAAGCACACGGTTCGAGAGCTGTGGTTAAACCACACGGAACTAGAACATTTGTGAAACCATACAGTACAAGAACTGTGGTTAAACCACACGGAACTAGAACATTTGTTAAACCATACAGCACAAGAACTGGGGTTAAAACACACGGTACTAGAACATTTGTTAAACCATACAGCACAAGAACTGGGGTTTAACCACACGGTACTAGAACATTTGTTAAAACATACAGTACAATAACTGTGGTTAAACCACACGGAAATAGAGCATTTGTTAAACCATACAGCACAAGAACTGTGGTTAAACCACACGGTACAGGAGGTAAACCTCTCTGTGGACAGCAGGGACTAGTAGCATTGACCATGGCAGTGGCTGGTAACATTGACCATGGCAGTGACTAGTAACATTGATCATGGCAGTGGCTGGTAACATTGATCATGGCAGTGGCTGGTAACATTGATCATGGCAGTGGCTAGTAACATTGATCATGGCAGTGGCTGGTAACATTGATCATGGCAGTGGCTGGTAACATTGACCATGGCAGTGGCTAGTAACATTGACATTGGCAGTGGCTGGTAACATTGATCATGGCAGTGACTGGTAACATTAACATTGGCAGTGGCTGGTAACATTGACCATGGCAGTGGCTGGTAACATTGATCATGGCAGTGACTGGTAACATTGACCATGGCAGTGGCTGGTAACATTGACCATGGCAGTGGCTGGTAACACATTGATCATGGCAGTGGCTGGTAACATTGATCATGGCAGTGGCTGGTAACATTGACCATGGCAGTGGCTGGTAACATTGATCATAGCAGTGGCTGGTAACATTGACCATGGTAGTGGCTGGTAACATTGACCATGGCAGTGGCTGGTAACATTGACAATAGTAGTGGCTGGTAACATTGACCATGTCAGTGACTAGTAACATTGACCATGGCAGTGACTAGTAACATTGACCATAGCAGTGGCTGGTAACATTGACCATGGCAGTGGCTGGTAACATTAACCATGGAAGTGACTGGTAACATTGACCATGGCAGTGACTAGTAACATTGCCCATGACAAAGGCTGGTAACATTAACCAAAGCAGTGGCGAGTAACATTGACCATTGCAGTGGCTAGTAACATTGACCATGGCAATGGCTGGTAACATTGACCATGTCAGTGACTAGTAACATTGACCATGGCAGTGACTAGTAACATTGACCATAGCAGTGGCTGGTAACATTGACCATGGCAGTGGCTGGTAACATTAACCATGGCAGTGACTGGTAACATTGACCATGGCAGTGACTAGTAACATTGACCATGACAAAGGCTGGTAACATTAACCAAAGCAGTGGCGAGTAACATTGACCATTGCAGTGGCTAGTAACATTGACCATGGCAATGGCTGGTAACATTGACCATGGCAGTGACTAGTAGTAACATTTACCATGGCAGTGGCTGGTAACATTGACCATGGCAGTGACTGGTAACATTGACTACGGCAGGGGCTGGTAACATTGACCATGACAAAGGCTGGTAACATTAACCAAAGCAGTGGCGAGTAACATTGACCATTGCAGTGGCTAGTAACATTGACCATGGCAATGGCTGGTAACATTGACCATGTCAGTGACTAGTAACATTGACCGTGGCAGTGACTAGTAACATTGACCATAGCAGTGGCTGGTAACATTGACCATGGCAGTGGCTGGTAACATTAACCATGGCAGTGACTGGTAACATTGACCATGGCAGTGACTAGTAACATTGACCATGACAAAGGCTGGTAACATTAACCAAAGCAGTGGCGAGTAACATTGACCATGGCAGTGACTAGTAACATTTACCATGGCAGTGGCTGGTAACATTGACCATGGCAGTGACTGGTAATATTGACCATGGCAGTGACTGGTAACATTGACCATGGCAGTGACTAGTAACATTGATCATGGCAGTGGCTGGTAACATTGACCATGGCAGCGGCTGGTAACATTGACCATGGCAGTGACTGGTAACATTGACATTGGAGGTGGCTAGTAACATTGATCATGGCAGTGGCTGGTAACATTGATCATGGCAGTGGCTGGTAACATTGATCATGGCAGTGGCTAGTAACATTGATCTTGGCAGTGGCTGGTAACATATACCATGGCAGTGACTGGTAACATTGACCATGGCAGTGGCTGGTAACATTAACCATTGCAGTGACTGGTAACATTGATCATGGCAGTGACTAGTAACATTGACTATGATAAAGGCTGGTAACATTAACCATAGCAGTGGCTGGTAACATTGACCATGACAGTGACTAGTAACATTAACCATGGCAGTGACTAGTAACATTGACCATGGCAGTGGCTACTAACATTGACCATGGCAGTGGCTAGTAACATTGACCATGGCAGTGGCTAGTAACATTGACCATGGCAATGGCTGGTAACATTGACCATGGCAGTGGCTTGTAACATTGACCATATCAGTGGCTAGTAACATTGACCATGGCAGTGGCTGGTAACATTGACCATGGCAATGACTGGTAACATTGACCATGGCAGTGGCTTGTAACATTGACCATAGCAGTGGCTAGTAACATTGACCATGGCAATGGCTGGAAAATTGACCATGGCAGTGGCGGGTAACATTGACCATGGCAGTGGCTGGTAACATTGACCATGGCAGTGGCTGGTAACATTGACCATGGCAGTCGCTGGTAACATTGATCATGGCAGTGACTAGTAACATTGACCATGGCAGTGACTGGTAACATTGTCCATGGCAGTGACTAGTAACATTGACCATGGCAGTGACTAGTAACATTGTCCATGGCAGTGACTAGCAACATTGACCATGGCAGTGACTAGTAACATTGACCATGGAAGTGACTGGTAACATTGACCATGGCAGTGGCTAGTCACATTGACCATGGCAGTGGCTGGTAACATTGATCATGGCAGTGACTGGTAACATTGACCATGGCAGTGACTGGTAACATTGACCATGGCAGTGACTGGTAACATTGACCATGGCAGTGGCTAGTAACATTGACCATGGCAGTGGCTGGTAACATTGACCATGGCAGTGACTAGTAACATTGACCATGGCAGTGACTGGTAACATTGACCATGGCAGTGACTGGTAACATTGACAATAACAGTGGCTAGTAACATTGACCAAAGCAGTGGCTAGTAACATTGACCATGGAAGTGGCTAGTAACATTGACCATGGCAATGGCTGGTAACATTAACCATGGCAGTGGCTGGTAACATTCACCATAGCAGTGGCTAGTAACATTGACCATGGCAGTGGCTGGTAACATTGACCATGGCAGTGGCTAGTAACATTGACCATGGCAGTGGCTGGTAACCTTGACCATGCTAGCAAGCAAGCAATCATTTAGTGGCATTTCTGTGACAACATACTCTTTGTGACTATGGAGGGGAAAAAAGGTGCCAGTACTCACCGCCGAATGGCAGTAAAAGGTGCTAGTACTCACCGCCAAAGGGCAGTATAAGGTGACAGTACTACCCACAAAGTGTCTAATACACGAGCGCTGAAATAAAGATGCCTAAAAATTATGCAGGTACCACTTATGGCTACGTACCGCTAGAAAAGACGCCCTGATTGTTGCAATGGTAACTATAGCAACACGTTGTAGATGTGTTAACAGCAACAGAAATGGTCCCAATGTTTACTCTATGAATTCACAGTTTCCTCTGAGAGATCAATGGAGCAGGTCATGGTTCATACCCTTCAGATGGAGCTGGAAAGCACTCGTGACAAAGTCATCGGCTTAGAGCGGCGTCTAGATGACCTTCACGATGACCTCTCTTCTATTTCACGAAACGTGGACAGTCTGCTGAGACTGGTGACTCAAAGTCCCTGCCCCAGCAACATGTACTTGTCCAGCCACAGCTTGCAACCGTCCTATAACCCGTCACCTTCTCCCAATCCTAACACGTACCCGACCCCCAGCTTCTACTTCAGCCAGTCTACCGATAACGACACCCGAGATTCCTTAAGTCTTCGATCTGCATCATCTCCTGCTCCAGACCCTTGGCCGGGCTATTCATGTCAACACAGAAACGAGCAGTTCTTGAGCCCCTTCCAGACACCAAGAGGAGGCTATGGAACTCCGAGTCCACTAGCCAGCCCACGGGTCAATTTTAGCCAGAGCCCTGTGTCGGGCTACTTCCCTTCGTTTGCCAGACAAGGAAGCCTCAGTAATAACATCCCACATGACACAGTTGGTACTCCAGAGTTTGGGGGAGACAGGTCTGGAAATATCAATACTCTTCAGTCACCTGGTAGTAATAATGTCAATAAACGCTCACCTCTTATGCACTTACCCCAGGTAGCTACCTCACAAACTCAAACAGCAATCAATACACAACTCAGTGTTGGCAAGGGTTTTGATGCAAGTATGTCATCCGTATTTATGAGAGCTAGGTCGTCTCGCCCTAGCAACTTATCGCCATTGACCCCTAGGCGAGCCAGATCTCTATTTGTCAAACCAATGAGATCATTTCGAGAGTCGGCCCTCGGCAAACATGGCGACATGGAAGTTTCTGCAACCGCGACGTCTTCTTCACTGGGGATCAGTCATTCTGCCCAAAATCAAACAGCGGTCAGCCGTGTCGGCCTGGGCTCGCCAAGCCATGGATGTCAGGACGATGACTACAAACTCTCCCAGCTGGAACCATGCGATGCAAAGTCTGGACACTGTGAGAAAGCTGATGCGGTAAGAAGGTCACACTCGGACGTGAGTTTTTTTCCATCTCCACATCCTAGGCGTGAGTTTGACAAGACAATAGACGAGCATTGCAGCTCTCCGGGTAAACGCAACTCAAAGTCCACTGATCCAGATATGCCCAGGGAACCATGTTGCACCACATCCCCATCGCAAAATGCCAAACATGCAACACGGCCAGAAGAAACGTCATCGATGACTCAATGGCTGGCCTCTTCCCCGCAAGATGGCTATGCAAAAACAAAGACAAACTCAGCACACAACTTGGGTCTCTCTTGCAAATCTCCATCACAAAAATCCATATTATCTAAGGCGAAAGGATCCCCGACTGCTATTTACCCATCTGAGTCATTCTTTTCAAAGCCCTCACGTCCACAGAAGCTGTCTCCATCCCTCAGAAACTCTAAACAGACTACATTTACAGAATCCCTTTCTAGCCACAACAATATAGAGTTCATTGACTGCCAACCTTTTCCAGAAAAAATGCTAGTCTACCATGATAGAATCTACAGCCCATCGCTATCACAGTTGTCAATGTTCTCGGTCACAGCAGGTCGAGCGACCACTCCACCACGTTCAGCTTCAACTTCAGCTATCAGCCAAAATGTCGTGACTTCAGTAACTACGACTGTGAAAACAGACGCGAGAAAGACAGATGGAGAAAAGCTCACAGCTTCTCTAGAGGTGGGAGAGAGAGATGGGGAACATCTAATAGCTCCTTTAAGCCATGCTGAATCCTTCTCGGATCTGCAGCACTGCTCTCAGGTTTAAACCGATAACGAATGAGCATCCTATTGAGAACGAGAATACAACTTTAATAATTCCAGAAAGAGGATCAGTCTAAGTGATAACAGACTTGCAATAATTTAACAAAACAGCGACATCTGCCCGTGCCTGATCTGTGGCATAAATAGGCGATCATGAGTTTACAATCCTCCCTGTCTGTTTAGATTGTTTGAGTCTGTGTTCTGTTAGAGCTCACATGTAGCGGCTTTCCCTGGACATCCGTCTCAGTGTGTAGGTTCTTTCTGTATGTGTGTGTGTGTGTGTGTTACACAAACGCCAGTTAAACCAAACAAAGGAGCAGTTTAGCTTACACAAGAAGCAGTTCAACTAACACAGCCATCAGTTCAACTAACACAGCCATCAGTTCAACTAACACAGCCATCAGTTCAACTAACACAGCCATCAGTTCAACTAACACAGCCATCAGTTCAACTAACACAGCCATCAGTTTAAGTAACACAGACATCAGTTCAACTAACACAGACATCCGTTCAACTAACACAGACATCCGTTCAACTAACATAGACATCCGTTCAACTAACATAGACATCCGTTCAACTAACACAGACATCATTTCAACTAACACAGACATCTGTTCAACTAACACAGACATCCGTTCAACTAACACAGACATCCGTTCAACTAACACAGACATCATTTCGACTAACACTAACATCCGTTCAACTAACACTGACATCCGTTCAACTAACACAGACATCCGTTCAACTAACATAGACATCCGTTCAACTAACAGAGACATCCGTTCAACTAACACAGACATCATTTCAACTAACACAGACATCTGTTCAACTAACACAGACATCCGTTCAACTAACACAGACATCCGTTCAACTAACACAGACATCATTTCGACTAACACTAACATCCGTTCAACTAACACTGACATCCGTTCAACTAACACAGAGATCCGTTCAACTAACACAGACATCCGTTCAACTAACACAGACATCCGTTCAACTAACACAGACATCCGTTCAACTAACACAGACATCATTTCAACTAACACAGACAGCCGTTCAACTAACACAGACATCAGTTCAACTAACACAGACATCATTTCAACTAACACAGACATCCGTTCAACTAACACAGACATCAGTTCAACTAACACAGACATCATTTCAACTAACACAGACATCCGTTCAACTAACACAGACATCCGTTCAACTAACACAGACATCCGTTCAACTAACACATACATCCGTTCAACTAACACAGACATTTGTTCAGCTAACACAGACATCAGTTAAACTAACACAGACATCAGTTCAGCTAACACAGACATTCGTTCAACTAACACAGACATCCGTTCAACTAACACAGACATCAGTTCAACTAACACAGGCATCAGTTCAACTAGCACAGACATCAGTTCAATTAACACAGACATCAGTTCAACTAACACAGACATCCGTTCAACCAATACAGACCTCAGTTCAACTAACACATACATCAGTTAAACTAACACAGACATCATTTTAACTAACACAGACATCCGTTCAACTAACACAGACATCCGTTCAACTAACACAGACATCAGTTCAACTAACACAGACATCAGTTCAACTAACACAGACATCCGTTCAACTAACACAGACATCATTTCAACTAACATAGACATCAGTTCAGCTAACACAGACATCAGTTCAACTAACACAGACATCATTTCAACTAACACAGACATCAGTTCAACTAACACAGAGAGCAGTTCAGTTGATTTGATTTGATTCAAGAACCGTCATCACAGCACTCGGGTCATTCCCATAAGCACTCCGTCCCCATCTTCAGCAGCCAGCAAAGAGTTCCGATACTAATGGTGCCAGTAGCATTCTGATTAAACGTCCGTCTTGCCTTTCCTCTGAGCATCTGCCAGAACCACTCGTCACTTCCCCTTGCATCAGTCTCAACAGACTGAGGTGATCCATTTGCTCCTCCAGACATCAGTTCAACTAACACAGACATCCGTTCAACTAACACAGACATCAGTTCAACTAACACAGCCATCAGTTCAGCTAACACAGACATCAGTTCAACTAACACAGACATCAGTTCAGCTAACACAGACATCCGTTCAACTAACACAGACATCCGTTCAACTAACACAGACATCAGTTCAACTAACACAGGCATCAGTTCAACTAACACAGACATCCGTTCAATTAACACTGACATCAGTTCAACTAACACAGACATCCGTTCAACCAATACAGACCTCAGTTCAACTAACACATACATCAGTTAAACTAACACAGACATCCGTTCAACTAACACAGACATCAGTTCAACTAACACAGACATCAGTTCAACTAACACAGACATCCGTTCAACTAACACAGACATCCGTTCAACTAACACAGACATCAGTTCAACTAACACAGACATCAGTTCAACTAACACAGACATCAGTTCAACTAACACAGAGAGCAGTTCAGTTGATTTGATTTGATTCAAGAACCGTCATCACAGCACTCGGGTCATTTCCATAAGCGCTCCGTCCCCATCTTCAGCAGCCAGCAAAGAGTGCCAGTAGCATTCTGATTAAACGTCCGTCTTGCCTTTCCTCTGAGCATCGAGTATCTGCCAGAACCTTTCGTCACCCCCCCCCCCCCCCCAACTGCATCAATCTCACCAGACTGTGGTGATCCATCTGCTCCTCCGAACTGTACACGCTCTCCAACAAGGCACTAACCACGTCTGCCTTATCAAGTATCACTATTCCACCAAGTTGTGCAGTGCCAGCCAGTCTGTCCGTCTGTTCATTTCCCAACACCCCGGCGTACCCCGGTGAAAAAATCGAGACAATACTCCTCACCCGTGTCCTCCGCAGCGAAGCATGCCACTCTGCACGAAGCATACCTGTTCTGATCTTCCTCAGCATGCTTTCTGAGTCAGTTACAATCACGATGTGTGAGTGTGTGTGTGTGTGTGTGTGTGTGTGTGTGTGTGTGTGTGTGTCGTGTTCCCTAGCCAGCCGAAAGCTTCAATGACCGCCTCCACCTCCATTCTTAAGCTGGATGTTGTGGTATCATATGCTAGGCTCTCCTGCACCAAACGTCGACCATTAACTTATGGAGTGGCGTTCAGGTCAAATAAAGAGTGTATTTGTTGGGCTGTGTTCGAAC
Organism: Candidula unifasciata; assembly: GCA_905116865.2. Classification (NCBI taxonomy): domain Eukaryota; kingdom Metazoa; phylum Mollusca; class Gastropoda; order Stylommatophora; family Geomitridae; genus Candidula; species Candidula unifasciata. The sequence goes on along the minus strand of CAJHNH020002522.1, from coordinate 87,631 downwards.
AGGTTGTGTTTGCACGATTGCCTTTTTGTCCTGACGTATCACACCACAGTCTCGAACTATTGATCGTCACAATCCTATAAAATGATGTTTAGCATGTCTGATGTCTGATACTGTGTTTTGTAGATAATTGATACTGCGTAAGGTAAATGTTTGAAACTGGGTGTGGTAGATGTTTGGTAGTGGGTGTGCTAGAGTGTAAAACTGGGTGTGGTAGATGTTTAATACCATGTGAGGTAGATGTATGATACAGGTCGAGGAAGATGTTTGGGACGAGGTGTGGCAGATGTTTAATACCATGTGAGGTAGATGTATGATACAGGTCGGGGAAGATGTTTGGGACGAGGTGTGGTAGATATTTAGAGCTAAGGTTGGTATGGTAGATATTTTGGACTAGGTGCTCTATATTTTTGACACTGAGTGTGTAGATCTTTGGGACTAGGTTAAGTACATGTTTGACTCTTGGTGTGGTTGATGTTTGACATTGAGTATGTAGATCTTAGGGACTAGGCGTAATAACAAATGTAGGACTATTTGTGGTAAATATTTGGGATTTGCTGTCGTACATGCGATTAGTTGTGGTTGATATTTAGGATCAGGTGTCGTAGATGTTTGGGACTAGGGATGTTAGATTTTATAGATTACATGTGGTAGATGTTTGCGACTAGGGATGTTAGATTTTAGAGATTACATGTGGTAGATGTTTGGGACTAGGGAAGGTAGATTTTAGAGACTACGTGTGGTAGATGTTTGGGACTAGGGAAGGTAGATTTTAGAGATTACATGTGGTAGATGTTTGGGACTAGGGAAGGTAGATTTTAGAGATTACATGTGGTAGATGTTTGGGACTAGGGATGTTAGATTTTAGAGATTACGTGTGGTAGATGTTTGGGACTAGGGTTGTTAGATTTTAGAGATTACGTGTGGTAGATGTTTGGGACTAGGGTTGTTAGATTTTAGAGACTACGTGTGGCAGATGTTTGGGACTGGGGAAGGTAGATTTTAGAGATTACGTGTGGTAGATGTTTAGGACTAGGGTAGATTTTAGAGGTTACGTGTGGTAGATGTTTGGGAATAGGGAAGGTAGATTTTAGAGGTTACGTGTGGTAGATGTTTGGGACTAGGGTAGATTTTAGAGGTTACGTGTGGTAGATGTTTGGGAATAGGGAAGGTAGATTTTAGAGGTTACGTGTGGTAGATGTTTGGGAATAGGGAAGGTAGATTTTAGAGATTACACGTGGTAGATGTTTGGGACTAGGGAAGGTAGATTTTAGAGATTACATGTGGTAGATGTTTGGGACTAGGGAAGGTAGAATTTAAAGACTAGGTGTGGTAGATGTTTTGACTAGGGAAGGTATATTTTAGAGACTAGGTGTGGTAGATATTTGCGATTAGTTGTGTAATATATTTGTGTCTAGATGTCGTAGATGTTTGGGGCTAGATGTGGTAGATGTTTGGCACAGGGTCTGGTAGATATTTGATGCTAGATGTGTTAGATGTTTGGCACTAGGCGTTATAGATGTTTGGCGTTGTGTGTTTTAGAAACTCAGCACTGAGTATGATGATGTTGTCACAGGGTGTGGTAAACGTTTGCTGCTAGGTGTGGTTGATAATTAGAAAAAGGTGTGGTGGATGTTTGGCATTGAGCGAGGTAGATGTTTGTCACTAGGTGGGCTGAAAACTCAGTACTGATTCTGGTAGATGTTTGACACTAGGTTTGGTTGATGTTTAGTGCTAGGTATGGTAGATATCTGGTACAAGGTGTGGTAGATATATGGCACTATGCGTATTAGATAGAAGTTATTATGTGCGGTTATGTTCGGTGTGTGGAAGATGTTTGGCACTGGGTGGTGGTTGATGTTTGGCACTGACTGGGTTAGATATTTTATAATGGTTGTGGTAGATGTTTAGCACTATGTGTGGTCGATGTTTGGCACTATGTGTGGTTGAAACCCAGCGGTGTGTGTTTTTTATTCATGAAATCAACTAATATGTTCAGGGTTCAGTGATCTACCTGGTTAATGTCGTTTAATACATAATAGTTTTAAAAATGATGGTTTGTCTTTTGTGTATTTTGCAGTTTTTTGCTCAAAAAATCCAGGTGCCTATAGTTTTGACAATGTTTAAAAAAAATGAATAACTATTGAAGTGAATTAGAATTGACATTACGGTACTCAGAGCTGTTCACAACCACCTGGTCCTCAACTTCAGCAGCTAGCACTGAGTTCCTTGTTGCCTATAGCTTTCATCCTTTTATCTATTGTCGACCGCATCACGGTCTTCACTATTGTTGTCGAACACTAGAAAATCAAAGATGCTGTTGAAAAAACTGGGTAATCCTAGACGCTGTGGAAAACTGGATAATCTTGGGCTTGGTAAATAGCAGGATATTCCTAGGTGTGATACACAACAGTATCATTCTAGCTATTGTAGAAAACTGGATACTCCTATCTAGTGTACACATCAGGACACTCTTAGTTATGACACACAAATAGGAAAACCCTCGGTACTGTACACAACAGGATAGTCTTAGATAGTGTACTCATAAGAGTACTCTCAGGTACTGTACACAGCAGGATAGTCTTAGATAGTGTACTCGTAAGAGTACTCTCAGATACTGTACACAGCAGGATAGTCTGAGATAGTGTACTCGTAAGAGTACTCTCAGATACTGTACACAGCAGGATAGTCTTAGATAGTGTACTCGTAAGAGTACTCTCAGATACTGTACACAACAGGATAGTCTTAGATAGTGTACTCGTAAGAGTACTCTTAGATACTGTACACAGCAGGATAGTCTTAGATAGTGTACTCGTAAGAGTACTCTTAGATACTGTACACAGCAGGATAGTCTTAGATAGTGTACTCGTAAGAGTACTCTCAGATACTGTACACAGCAGGATAGTCTTAGATAGTGTACTCGTAAGAGTACTCTTAGATACTGTACACAGCAGGATAGTCTTAGATAGTGTACTCGTAAGAGTACTCTTAGATACTGTACACAGCAGGATAGTCTTAGATAGTGTACTCATAAGAGTACTCTTAGATACTGTACACAGCAGGATAGTCTAAGATAGTGTACTCATAAGAGTACTCTTAGATACTGTACACAGCAGGATAGTCTTAGATAGTGTACTCGTAAGAGTACTCTTAGATACTGTACACAGCAGTATAGTCTTAGATAGTGTACTCATAAGAGTACTCTTAGATACTGTACACAGCAGGATAGTCTTAGATAGTGTACTCGTAAGAGTACTCTTAGATACTGTACACAGCAGGATAGTCTAAGATAGTGTACTCATAAGAGTACTCTTAGATACTGTACACAGCAGGATAGTCTTAGATAGTGTACTCGTAAGAGTACTCTTAGATACTGTACACAACAGGATAATTGAGAAACCATCCGTTCCGTGCGACTACTGCTATCCACCCACTAATTATGGTAACTAGCCCTTCGCTGGGCTGACACGTCGTGAACCTACTGGTCCCTACGGCACTAAGGCAACAAAGACTCCTGTACGTCGTCAATTTTCTAAGTGCTGAGACAATGTGTATGGGTCATACCTGGTACCTGGCCAATGATATCCAGTTCTTCCTTGCGAACCCTTTGAGGATCATCGCATTTTACTTCAATGGTGTTATCAGTTTGGTTGTCTACGTGTGCTTCCTGCTTACCAGTTCTCTCGACCCACAATCGGTGGCCAGACACCTTAGTCAACGAAAACAATACGAATCAGAAATTGCTCACATCCCTCTGGTTCCAATACTATTACATCAGGCACTGGAGCCGCCCAAATCTTATACCGTCGGCATTTTGACTGACTACTTCTGTCAGTCAATAATGGCAGGATCAGAGTGAGATGGGCTGTAGTTTGTCTGGGTTGGATGGCTGCAACGACCACACCTCCAGCAGCTGTTTACGGCTCCCGTGGTGACATCAGTGGGGGAAAATGTCGGCAGTGTGGGGATGACCGCATTTAACAACGCCGTGGCCAGATCGACCAGATGGACCTAAGGAACCTATTCTCTGTAGGTCATAGATGCCTCGCCTCGGGTTACGGAGGCTTCATAAACAGCATTTTGTCCTTGTTACCGTTTGTATTTCTGGGTGGGCTGACCTAGGTATCATACCTGATCGATCCCGACATTTGGTACATATACTTCCAGAACCAAGAGAGGCTCTACAACACTAGTGATACCAGCATTATGGTCACATTCTGTGTAATCGTTGTCCTGACTAATATGAGTGATACCAGCATTATGGTCACATTCTGTGGAATCGTTGTCCTAACTAATATGAGTGATACCAGACTTATGGTCACATTCTGTGTAATCATTGTCCTGACTAATATGAGTGATACCAGCATTATGGTCACATTCTGTGGAATCGTTGCCCTAACTAATATGAGTGATACCAGACTTATGGTCACATTCTGTGTAATCGTTGTCCTGACTAATATGAGTGATACCAGCATTATGGTCACATTCTGTGTAATCGTTGTCCTGACTAATATGAGTGATACCAGCATTATGGTCACATTCTGTGGAATCGTTGTCCTAACTAATATGAGTGATACCAGAATTATGGTCACATTCTGTGGAATCGTTGTCCTAACCAAAATGGTTGCCTTCACCCTGATGCTGGCCTGTTTTAAATCTGCATGGATCGGCCAGGAGAAGCTCTTCCTCATTCAGAAACTGGAGATACAGAACAGACTGACAGTACAATATTGCTTGTAACTCTTGGTGCCTTTCTGGCTTGTTCTTTGTCCATGGTTGGAGCAGACATCCTAAGGTAATTCATGAGGGTATGTTCTGTTAACAGACGTCACATGCAGATACTTCCGTTAACAGACGTCACATGCAGATACTTCCGTTAACAGACGTCACATGCAGATACTTCCGTTAACAGACGTCACATGCAGATACTTCCGTTAACAGACGTCACATGCAGATACTTCCGTTAACAGACGTCACATGCAGATACTTCCGTTAACAGACGTCACATGCAGATACTTCCGTTAACAGACGTCACATGCAGATATTTCCGTTAACAGACGTCACATGCAGATACTTCCGTTAACAGACGTCACATGCAGATACTTCCGTTAACAGACGTCACATGCAGATACTTCCGTTAACAGACGTCACATGCAGATACTTCCGTTAACAGACGTCACATGCAGATACTTCCGTGTCTGCGCCCCAATATTATTGATCACAGTTATTTCCTTTTTGTGTTTTTAGAGTTTTCGTTTTCAAGATTTACCCCTCCTGATTTGCATTCTGCAGGATTAACATCTCAGGAATGAGAATCAGACCGGTGCAAGTCCAGAAACCTAGTTCAGCCATATAGTAAATGTATAGTTAGGTATCACAAAAGGGTTACAAAGTAACATGCAGTCTAGTGTAGATGGGTGTTTTGTGACAAGGATTTTTAGATCCCTCAGCATCTCTTTTATATTGTGTTTCTGTCCCCTCCCTTTTTGGTTCCCTCTCTTTTGCTTCTTCTCTCTCTCTTTCATTCTCCTCTCTCTGTTTGTCATATCCAGCATCAGTATGCTCCTCACCTCATGTTAACTGGAAGCTTTACGTTAGTGATTATGTCGTATCATTTTAATTTGTATGTTCTGCATAGGCACAAGTTAATAAACATTTGCAGTAGATTTTGATCAGCGATTGTTATGCCAGATGATGATGATTATGTGTTGTATCCAGTATCAGAATGATTCCATTAATGGCAGTTGGAAGTTCAGCCTAACTTTACCAACACAAAATTAAATCCTTATTATTGTGCACCTGAATACACAAAGATCAAAAAGAGAGATCCATGGCTGTAGATGTCTACTCTTTCGCGCAGTGGTGCACACTAGCTGTTTTACATTGATAGCTTAGTCTAGTCTCATGAGTACGTGTATCTATAGGGCGAAAAAGCACTCCTAGGTCGTGGGCACCTTAATAAGAAAACCCTTTTGCAGTCAAGACCGTTGTGTATGGCCTAAGAGACACAAAACGCAACGGATCTAGAGGAGACAAACTTAGGGGGGGGGGGGCATAAGCCTACGGTGGATCTACGTTCCTACTGGCTGAATGACTGTGGGTAATACATTCGTTAACGTGGTTAGCGGGTGAAGCGGCGCCAGGCGCATGAACTCCGTCAGGACATTCATTGTATCTACCCTAGTATGCGATACTATGCTGACCGTGTACTTCCTGCATTGAAAGTATATTGTCTATGGATATGTACTCAATAATAAAGATAAGTCATCGCCGGAGCTACGGAGAGCGTGCTCTGTGCTTGGTGCCATCTTCAGGGTGCAACGAAAAAAGTCGGAAGAGGAGAAGACGAGGAAATGGAGAGAGAAGGATGCACAGATCTAGGAGAACGGGAGCCCTGAGAGTCGGGCGAAAAACGAAGCGGTTTAACGCGTACTGGAGTGGGTTACTGGAATTGTCGTAGCACCAAGCAGAGAGGACCTTTACTGGAGTGGGTTACTGGAATTGTTGTAGTACCAAGCAGAGAGCACCTGTACTGGAGTGGGTTACTGGAATTGTCGTAGCACCAAGCAGAGAGGACCTTTACTGGAGTGGGTTACTGGAATTGTCGTAGCACCAAGCAGAGAGGACCTTTACTGGAGTGGGTTACTGGAATTATCGTAGTGCCAAGCAGAGAGCACCTTTACTGGAGTGGGTTGCTGGAATTGTCGTAGTGCCAAGCAGAGAGGACCTTTACTGGAGTGGGTTACTGGAATTGTCGTAGCACCAAGCAAAGAGCACCTTTACTGGAGAGACTAATTTGTGACTTTGATATGATCTTGCTGCAAGAATTAAACACAGATAGCTGTGAATACAATGCATATTTATGCATACAATAGTTATATAAATCCTAATAGACAGGGAAGACAAGGACAATGTCTGCTGCTGAAGAATTTGGTGAAGCATGTGGTTCTTGACCTGGGCCAGTGGGGTCATTGTGCACTAGAGGTTCAGGGTATACAGATAGAGAATGGGGGGGGGGGGGGGGGGAACAAGCTGGAATTTAGTGAATGTTTACGCTGCTGTTGACTCACTTGTCGAAAAGAACAGTGGTACTGGCTCAAAAAGTTGAAGGTAATCTCGGGTATTAGGCTTATTATTTTTAGTGATTTCATTGCGCAGAACAGAGCATGGGACAGTACCGGGGGGAAACAGACAAGGAAATGTTTTAGCAGAGGCTAGTCTGTATAAACGACGGTGGGCCAATTAGAACACCAATAAGACCTGGTGATGCAGACACGGTCATTGATTTAGCTGGTGTTACCCATTCAGCAGTGCTGGACACAAACTGGAGTGTCCTAGGCGATCGTAGGAGTGATCATTTGCCATGCTCAATCTTGATTTCTAATGCTAGCAAGTTCAGGGTGGTGAGAACGCACAAGACTTTTAAGTATGACAGGGCCAGTAACGTTCTTGTGCGCCTTCGACATAATGTATGCAGGCATGGAGAGCAAAGCGAGCAGCTGTTAAGCAATTACAGAAAGTGCGAAAGGCACACCTTACAGATTATTTGAGGATTTAGGCAGCTAGAAAATGCGGTGTACAGCAGGTTAAAAAAAAAAAAAAAAAAGATAAATGCGAACATTTTATGAGCAAAATTGGAGAGGATAAATTATTGGGTAGGTTTTGGAGACTTCACAGACAGATGCAAAGGAAGGAACGGCCTGTCAGAACAGGCATTATATAACATAAGCCATTGACAACAAGGAGAAGGGGTAAGCTTTTTAGAAGAGATTTATATTCCAAACTGATCAAAATGATAGGCAGCTTAGAAATGCCCATAGAGGTAATCTGTCCAATACTATAAATGATAACTATTTTCAAGATATCATTAGGGTGGAGGATATAAAATATGTATATTTAAAAAACAAGAGACGCTGCGCCTGGGCCAGAGGAAGTCAGGTCTGCTCATATGAAGAGTATGAGTGATGAAGACTTAAAGGAGATGGCTTTTCATTTCAACCAGAGTATCAGAACAGCGTCAGTACCCCAGGATTGGGTACACAGTCACCAAATCCCTCTTTCAAAACCAGGCAAATATTATTCCAGACTCAGCTGCCTCAGGCATGTCACCCAACTAAATACTTTTGGCAAGGAACTTGAGAAGATTATTCCTGTTAAACTTGAAATGTTTTTTGTTGTTGTAAACGAAGAGCCCCGGGACTACCCCAGGGTTCTGCAATGTCACCAGTGCTCTTTATTGTGTATACACGCAAGAATGCAGAACTTGAAGCACCAGGTGTTAGGAGGATACTGACATTTGATGATGATGTTCTTGCATATAGGCAGGGGAGTCATAGGCAAGGGATAGCCTAAGACAGCCAACTGTAGACTGACTGGTGTGCTGAAGTAGGTGCTGTTATATACTCAGAAAAGGCGACTGTTTTGTAGTGCTCTCAGGACATTAGAATTGTAAGAGCTAATGTTCCAAGCCTTACAATTGATAACAGTAACGTTAAAAAAGAAAGCAAACTGAGGTACCTGTGTATCACTTTCGATAAAAGCCTGTCGTTAAGAGATCACATGGAGGCAGTTGCGGTGAAATGCCAAAAAACGACTCAGTGCTCTCAAAATTATGGCAGCAATGGACACGAAACAAAGAATGCTGTTCCCCATGTTCCAGCATGTCATCCTGTCGGAAACAGATTATGGACTTTGAATGCTTACCATATCAAGCAGTCAGCTGATGAAACTTGAACGCGTACAGAATGAAGCCATGCGGGTTATTGTGCGATGTACAAGAGATACCCGGGTAGTTTGTATGCGATACATACTTACACTACTTACTACTACTCTAGATAGGCTCAAATTTGTGCAAACAAGGTCACATCTCAGAGTAGCTGCAGACAAGAAGCACCTCTAGCATGAAGTCCTGGGTTGATGTAAGGGTCACTTATATAAGGTTTTTGTCACTGTGGGTCATAAGTGCTGGGACTGGCCAGCTTACGCTGCAGAATCAGCAGTTCAACAAATGATTCATGACTATTCTCGCCTAAGTGATGTGATTATCAATACAGAGGACTTTGTGTTCAGGGGCACAGCAGGATAATCCTTGGTACTGTACACAGCAGGATAATTCTTGGTAGTGTCCACAGCAGGATAATCCTTGGTACTGTACACAGCAGGATAATCCTTGGTACTGTACACAGCAGGATAATCCTTGGTACTGTACACAGCAGGATAATCATTGGTACTGTACACAGCAGGATAATCCTTGGTACTGTACACAGCAGGATAATCCTTGGTACTGTACACAGCAGCATAATCCTTGGTACTGTACACAGCAGGATAATCCTTGGCACTGTTCACAGCAGGATAATCCTTGGTACTGTACACAGCAGGATAATCCTTGGTACTGTTCACAGCAGGATAATCCTTGGTACTGTACACAGCAGGATAATCATTGGTACTGTACACGGCAGGATAATCCTGGATACTGTACACAGCAGCATAATCCTTGGTACTGTACACAGCAGCATAATCCTTGGTACTGTACACAATATATACCGTATACCTCAACAGCTGAACTTGAAAGAAAGATACAAGCATTAGAAATGCGATGTTTCAGAAAAAAAATGTTCGGCATTTCCTACGGAGACAACATTTTAAACGGCTGCCCTTACTAAACTTCTTAAGAAATGATCTTCCAACTTAATGGAATGGAATACAGAACTGGACCAGGACTTCACCAGGATACACTGTCCCCCCCCCACCCCCCCCCCCCCACCCTCCCAGTTTTAAAATTTGCCTAAATTTTATTGCCTTCATCCTCAGATGCAACGCCAGCAGAATAGTAGGCAATATTATGCAACCAGAATATTGCCCCAGTAGAGGAGAGGTACGCTTTATCGGAGCAAGATAATGTGTCAATCGTCTTCTACATTTGGTTATAAAAACAGGAGTACTTAACATCAACAGGATTTCCCGCTGGGCACTACTTCTGCAGAAGTATACCTTTAAATAAATAAATATATATATATATATATATATATATATATATATATATATATATATATATATATATATATATATATTCAGGTTTAATAACAATTTGGCTGACCTATTGAGTCGTCTGTGACAAGTCCAGCAACCTGTTGACAAGTGTATCCTACTATGGACAAAGTCACAACAGGAACATATTCAATGCTGCAGATGTTAAAACTTTGGACGCAAAAACGATATAAAAACACAATCTCCATGTCTAAAGACAGACAATCAAGATACCTAAAGAGTAAAATCTACAGTTCACGAAGTGCTGTAAATTATATTGTGAAGATAGATCAATAAATGTTACAGATGATACAGAAGTTGCCATTGAAGATTTTACTCCATATATTATAATTCAATAAATTCAAATAAAATTCCAGGCATTGAGCTTGTGACCCAGTCGGATTGATTCGTTGTGGAGGTATGCAAAACTTCAGTCAGTAACAAGGAGCATCAGTTTGTTTTGTTTGTTTAGAAAAATTATAAATCCAAGGTTAAATTTAAAGATAATGAGAAAAAATTGTTGTTTCCAGATGAATAATTACTGAGGATATCTGAAGGATACAGAAACCTTGTGCATTAGGGAAAGTTGTACTAACAGGTGACATTGCATGATTGTTGCAAATGTGTCTCATAAGCCATACTTGTGTTTATATTTATGCTGCATTAGTAGTCAAGAGGTATGATATGTGTCATCGGTAGGCATTGCAGGGTATTTAGACACATTATACGACGGGATGTCGGGGAGTCGGGAGACTTAGGTATAACCATAGATGGGTCATGTCTATGATGATCATTGTTATGTATTAAATGGCGTACAACTCGCACGGAAGTGGGGTTGAGTTCAGTGGGTTCCGGGCAGAATGGTTGTCCACTCACAATAATATATTATTAGTCCCTACCCTATGAGTAGAAATTGTCAGATAGTAGTGGCGTACTTGTGAAATGTCTTAATACCATCGCTAGCCTCATGGGTTAGTGTTGCCATTGTGAATGTACATGTTCCGTATAGATGTCAAGATACGTTGTTCTCAGGTGACTGACCCTCGATAGGAAACATCTCAGAACAGTGAATTGTTATTTTATGTTATCACAATCGACCTCACTGCACTTTGGGCATTACCATGCGTGCTCAGTCCTAGATGCAGCAGTCACTCCAAAGTACTTCGACTAATTGTTCCCATAAGAAATGGTTATGTTGTCTCTTATCACGGCCTCGAAGACCATAGTTTACACATATGTCACGCAATCGTGTAAGTGTCATGGATTCCTCATTACCCACTAGCACAGTCCGTTGAAGATTTATGTTCTGTTCATGCTTTTTCCCGGAATCCTTAGTGCAGTGCTTGCCAGTTGGTCCGTTCGCTCATTTCCCTTTACGCCCGCTTGACCCGGTGTGTAGATCCAGGTGAGGGACGTTGAGTGCGATTTTCAAATGCTTTCTACCCATTTAGAGCGCATACCGCCTGTTGCTATCTTCTGAAGCATTTTCATGGAGTCTGATACAATTACTGCTTGTGTGACGGATACGCATGCTAAAGCTCTAGAAGCAGCGGCTATTTCCATGGCCATGCTTGGCATGGTTCTCTGGTAAGCGCCGCTGTCTTGCTGTATTGTTTTCTCCCTTCTTTGCGCTGTGTATGCCCATGCTGACCTAGATCGATATGTGTACATGATGATATTATACGGGTCTGAATGCTGATTTATCAATTTCCTTGCTTCTGTGTCTACGGCCGCAGGAATTCGATCCTATCAGTAGCTTCCGAGTGTGATGACAACTTTAGAGATGTCAAGCCTATCTACTGGTGTATTCTTCCATTCTTTTCCGTGACTTATCACGTCTAGGTATCATACCTGAGATTGAATGCGCGACCTTTACCATCCAAGAGCGGCCTCTTTTGAGATGCGCTCCTTTTGTATCGTGTATAGCTTTGTGCAGTGGGTGGTTAACGTCTGCCGATACACTCATGTAAGCCTTGACTTGTGCCACTCTGTATCTGCTAGTCTTCGTCGGCAAACCCAGGACATGGCGTTGCAGGAGGTGTCTTTTGTGCAGCCGAGTATGAGTCTCATTTGTACTCGGTCCAGTCTTTCTAGCTGGGTTTTGCTGACAGTGAGGAGGCCAAGACCATAGTCGATCACGCCTAATACAATCCCTTGACAGAAGGACAAGTAGGTGTTGTTTAATATCAGCTGCAGCTAGCACCTTGAGGACTGTCAGACCTTTCCAGGCTCTAAGTATGACGTTGTCTACGTGGCATTTGTACGACAAGCATCTGTCAAATGTCATGCCCAGGCATTTCATGGTGTCCGTTCTCTCGATGTCCACACCACATATGCTTACGACTGGCGTTGGTTTACTGACGATGTAGATATTGTTAAAAAGGACTTGGACAGGTTCACATGAGCTTTTGATTCCTGGCACCACTCATTAAGTCTGTCTCGTTCGTGTTGTAGCGTGGTTGTAATTTCCTGCCTGTTTTTACCTTGACGGTAAACAAGGATATCATTGCATACGATATTGTTCTGCCTAAGCCTATGCTAGGTGCACTCGTGACTCCTAATGTGTACACATTGAAGAGCACAGGCGACAATGGTGATCTCTGGGGCAGACCCATTAGGACGCGTTGAGGTTTGGATGCCCATTCACCACCTCGGAGCGACACTGTTCTTTCGAATAGCGCTGCTGCAATCCTTTTGACCAATTTTGTTTGTTGAGCATGTTCTAAAGGACACTGTTGAATGCATCTTCTAAGTCAAAAGCGACTGCAGCCGTTTCCATTCCCTCTTGAAAACCCGCGTATGTGTCGAATGCAAATACTGCAGCATTGCACCGTGTATCTCTTCCCGGTCGGTAGCCACCTAGTGTACAGTGGAATAGACGACCTGACTCCAATGTTTGGGTTAACGTTCTGGAAACGATTTTTTCAATGAGTTTTCTAATAGTGTTCTGGAGTGTGATGATTCTGTAGCCATTTATTCTCCTATGGTCTTCTCCTGGCTTAGGAACCCTTCGGAGATAGCTGTGGTGTCAGTCATCAGGGATAATGACAGTTTTATGGTGTTTTTCAGTATCAAGGATAGTTCATATTGTTCAATATCGTGGATAGTTCATCAATATCTGTCTCCTCGAAGCTTTTGAAGTTACTGTATCTAATGCCATCAGGCCCTGGATCTGTGTCTGAACAGGTCTTCAGTGTTGCTCAAATGCAATCAGGTGAGATGTGTACTGTATCATCGTCTTCTCCTTCTCAGCCATTTGGATATCGTGTAAATTTTGTTTCATCTGCTCCCTCTCTTCCTTATCTCTCATTTCCGTCTGCATGAGAAATCCATGCAGGATAGCCACGCCTTTATCTTCATCCGACTATAACACCCCCCCCCCCCCCCTCTCCGTTGTCCATCTTTAGCTCCGGCATAACAGAGGTTTGTTTGCCTCCGTTCATCTTTTGGTGCAGCCGCCATAATTTTCTGAGAGATTTTTCGTAACCTATTTCTTGGCAAAAATGTTCCAACATTGTGTGCTTAGACTCCTTTCCAAGTTTTTTAAAATGTTCAGTGAGTCCTGTCTTTTTTGTGTTTAATGTGTTGTTTCTGAGCCTCAGAAAAACTCGAAGACTTTTTGCATTTCTCCCAGTCTTTGGTGGCACCTTGTTTCTCTGTCCAGGCATCTGCGACCTGAGGTTTTCACCACGGGATTGTTAAAAAATAGCTTACATTAAGCTGATGAGCAGGGTACTGGAAAGTAGTGGCTGGTCTCTGATACCTTGCGCAGATTGTTTTTTTTAAAACTAGAATCCAACATGGAAAGTGGTCGCTTCCATGATGTCCCAGTACGCCCCACTGACTGTGTGCACTCATACTGGGAGAGACCAGCGTGAGATCAAGGGCACTGTCAGTATCACCTTCTCTGTCGGAGATTGTGGTGGGTCTGCCATCATTCAAGCAGATTAAATCCGTGTCTGTTAGTGCTTTCTCCAATGCATCACCCTATTTATTGATCGCTGAATTGCCCCAAAGACGACCTTTGGCGTTGAAGTCCCCACACATAATGATGTCGGTGGTTATCTGCTCGCACATGCCACTTAAAGTTGTCCACGTTTCTTTGTCAACTTTATCATTACAGGCATAGATGTTGATTAGAGTGAAAGGTTTATTCCCACCTACCTTCACAGCCTGCACCTGAATTTCGCCGTTGTGCCATGCACTCGTGTCTACAACTGGGAATGTTATTCCGCGCCTGACCAGGATTGCTTGGCCTAGGTGTTTGCTGTTGTAGTACGCTTGGAAGCCTGAGACATTCAGAGCTTCTTCTGTATTCAGCCGGGTCTCCTGAAGTGCGATTACATCAGCATCATATGTCAGTTTCTCCAAGATTGGGCCTCTCTGTCGAACACTCCTGCAGTTCCAGCAAAGAATGCGAAAATTTCCCTTGCTAAAGCTTTCTGATTTAGATTGGTTTTCACGTGTACCAGCACGTCTATTGCGCCGTCTTCTACCACATTGTCCTCTCCTCTTTCTGTACCTTGTAGGTACTGCTGCATAGTATCTCAGCACGGACGCACGAACCCCGTAGCTCCGGCGAGGATCGAGTTCATCAAATTTGTCTACCATATTTAATTAAAACAGAAGTGAGGGTTTATTTACTGTCACCCCAGTGGTGCTCTCGTGCTGGAGAAGGGGCCAGGGACATAACGCCCATCAGCAAGATGTCGCCCCTGTACGACTTGACTGCTTTTGTTAACGACCGTGCACCCCACAACCATGCAGTTCTTTGGCACGAAGGAGACACATTAAACTTGGGGTCAGGACTACCGACTCCATACATGCTCACACGCGTATGGTAAAAGTGTACAAAATTTATCATTTTTCTTTCATATACCATTAACCTTATGTTCCAGCATACATTTAAAAAAAAATACTAGTTCCATGCATACATGCATACACACACTTAAACATACAGTGAATGTATGTATATATACATTCACTGTATGTTTAAATGTATGTATGCATGTGTGTACGTGTGTATGTATGTATGTATGTATGTATGTATGTATGTATGTATGTATGTATGTATGTATGTATGTATGTATGTATGTATGTATGTATGTATGTATGTATGTATGTATGTATGTATGTATGTATGTATGTATGTATGTATGTATGTATGTATGTATGTATGTATGTATGTATGTATGTATGTATGTATGTATGTATGTATGTATGTATGTATGTATGTATGTATGTATGTATGTATGTATGTATGTATGTATGTATGTATGTATGTATGTATGTATGTATGTATGTATGTATGTATGTATGTATGTATGTATGTATGTATGTATGTATGTATGTATGTATGTATGTATGTATGTATGTATGTATGTATGTATGTATGTATGTATGTATGTATGTATGTATGTATGTATGTATGTATGTATGTATGTATGTATGTATGTATGTATGTATGTATGTATGTATGTATGTATGTATGTATGTATGTATGTATGTATGTATGTATGTATGTATGTATGTATGTATGTATGTATGTATGTATGTATGTATGTATGTATGTATGTATGTATGTATGTATGTATGTATGTATGTATGTATGTATGTATGTATGTATGTATGTATGTATGTATGTATGTATGTATGTATGTATGTATGTATGTATGTATGTATGTATGTATGTATGTATGTATGTATGTATGTATGTATGTATGTATGTATGTATGTATGTATGTATGTATGTATGTATGTATGTATGTATGTATGTATGTATGTATGTATGTATGTATGTATGTATGTATGTATGTATGTATGTATGTATGTATGTATGTATGTATGTATGTATGTATGTATGTATGTATGTATGTATGTATGTATGTATGTATGTATGTATGTATGTATGTATGTATGTATGTATGTATGTATGTATGTATGTATGTATGTATGTATGTATGTATGTATGTATGTATGCATGTATGTATGTATGTATGTATGTATGTATGTATGTATGTATGTATGTATGTATGTATGTATGTATGTATGTATGTATGTATGTATGTATGTATGTATGTATGTATGTATGTATGTATGTATGTATGTATGTATGTATGTAGGTAGGTATGTATGTATGTATGTATGTATGTATGTATGTATGTATGTATTATATTTTTATGTCAACACCAATTTTAACAAACAGTATTTTTGTTGCCATGTTACCATCACCGAGTGCAGTTTTGATTATAGGTAACAGGAAAGACCTAGAAAAGGTATCTAAGGAGGATATCATTAAATGGGAGGCAGAAAACATCCAAGTCAGCAAAGAGAATAGTGTGAATGATGTGACTTCAAACCCCACATCCATTGTGAAAATAATGAAAGAAAAACAACGGAATGAGAGCAAAGGAGTAAATGATGTGACTCCAAACCCCACATCCACGGTGGAAGTAATGAAAGATGGGTGTTGGAATGAGAGTAATGGTATGAATGACAGTATAGAGACTGGAAGTGTTCAGAACATAAGAGAAAGTGAGAAAGTAGAAGGTATACATGAGACAGCAGCAAGAATGACAAGTATGACTGCAGAAGAACAAATGTTAAGGGAAAACCAATGAGAAGATTGAAAGGAAGAAGGATAATAGTATGAAAGATAGGCATCCAAATCCCTAAGCCAGTATTCAAGACCATGTACAGAAAAAACAGAGGAAAAGGTGTTTTAAAAAGAAAATGCTGAGCATCAAAGAGCAAAATCAAATTCAAGAAATACATGGCTGTAAAATTAACAGTTTTCAATGTACTTGCAATCAAAAGTCTTACAGGTTTTTGGAGCCGAAAAGGGGAAAAGAAAGGAGCTAAAACAGGTTGTTGGGCAACCAGAGGTAATCACGACCCAAGAGCTCCAAGTCGAGCACAACAAGACAACTGTTCACAGCGTTCATTCCAGTACACGTGGTTACTGCAACACATATTGTTCATCATGTGCCAAGTTCTATTTATAACAGGTGGAAGGAATTTACAACTAATCTATACTTTCAACATAATTCATGATCTAGAACTTTTAGGAATTATCCATCCTGTTCACAGAGGTTCTTACATCTGATAACTATATCTATCTATAGAAATTTGTCAAATTCTTAAATGTGCTACACTCATAGCATTATTGTTACTAAAACTATCACTTTTAGATCAGGTCTATTTCAAACACTTTCCACGTTCTGTGACTTTGCATTTTTCAGAGCAATTTTAATTTGTCATGAACTTTAATCAAATGAACTTTGTTTTGTTTTATTGGTTCAAATGTGAATATCACTTTGCAGCATATACCTAGTACAAAATTACTTATTACTGATGAATTGCAGAACTGAGTAAAATTTTATGAAGTTGTAAAATAAATCAAGTTAACATTTTGAAACAATATTTTAAAATATGGGATGTAAATGATCAAACTATTGCAGATCTAAATGAATCTTGTACAGATGCAGTTTGATATTGGTCACATAAATTAACCTCCACACAGCAGAAGTACAGCACATTTAAGAAAGAAGCATAATCATTAGTTCTGAGCCTGAAGAAATTTCAGAAGTATTTGTTAGGCAAAGAATTCATGATCTTAACCGACAACTTAGGACTCACTAAATTAATGACCATGGAGTCAACAAACAACGCTAGAGTATACAGATGGGCTCTATTGATTGCACAGTTTAAATTTAAAATACAACACATCAAAGGCATCCACAACCACCTGCACCTATAAGGGGAACAATGAATATCCAATGGAAACAACATCAGTGGATGTTCAGTGAGTATAGTGGCAAGGGTGGGACTTTACGGGTTTACATTATTGTTCCGCAGCCGTTATGGATTTCCGCACTTGAAAGAGTAGTGCCTGGGAGATTTTCTGTCGTTTGACAGACTATGGGATGAGGTGGGAAACGCGTAGAGCCTTTATGGTCTTCCGCAATTGAGAGAGAATTGCCGGGGTGTTGATTCAATTACACCACATAATACTCACTGGGCACAACAACTGACACATTTCCAAAGGAAAAACATGATTTACCCAAAAGGGGCGGGATAATTTTTTACCTCTGATGCCAGTGAAAATACCCAAGCATTTCATAAAGTATACTCCTACCCATTAACGATAATCAGAAAAAAAAAGTGAACTTTATTTTTAATACGGGGGAGGGAGAATGTAATGGGGGATATTTTCACCCAGATTAGGAAGGTTGGGGGTAAGGCCCAAAGCTAACTAAAAACACCGAGATGTTCCAGATACTCGCATTAAACGAGGATCTTGAGATAGGTGATGACCACTAGTTATCACGGGTATCACGACGACGCGACCAAAGGTCGCCACGTGAAAGTAAAGGACCACCACGTGTTGCCATGTAAAACTAACCCGTGGTATAAGTCAGACTTGATTCTGATCAAGTTTAGTTTGTGTCGACCTGTTGGAGCGAGAGGATGTGCGACTGAGTGTAAGAATGTCAACGTAAGATTGCTTGTTGCGAAAGGAGACCCTGACGACAAAGTGAAGTCAAGATCAACCAGGCCAGTCTGTATAATAGCAAGAAGCTCAACCTGATTTATTGGAGCCGACTCTGGTCAGTGAATGCATGAAGAACCTGCATGTTGAAGGCTGCGTGAATTGGTGTGCGAGAGCTGTGTATTAGGACAACGACTGGACATTACTGTAAGTTATGTCAATAAAACGATGTTCGTACGGCTAACTTGGTGTCGGCTTGTACCAGTTACGTTAACGTTGTGTGTGAAAAGAACATTCACGAAATACACATAAACACCACCTAGACAATTAGAGATTACAAACCCCATTTATTACAAAGGCTCGCCTCCAAATCTAGGGCTAGTTTTATTCTCGATCTAAGCTTACGGGTGGCAGGCTCGCATCCAAATCCATTGATAGTTTTTCGCTCAATCTCAGTTCACGGGCGGCAGGTTCCCATCCAAATCTAGAGGCATTTGTACAATCCATCTGAGTTCGCAGGTGTTTGCAACTTAATATATGTAACAGGGAATGTTGTGTAAAGGTAAAGGCAGCCTGTGTGGCGTTGAAGACGTCAGCGTTAGCTGCCGGGCTGCAAAGATCTTCAACGTTAAGACAACACAGACCCATAAGACCCAAATGAAAGGACATCTAAAAATCTACCTGCCTCTAACGGATATTTTTCGTGTTGTGGAATGTTCGCTTTTTTAGATGCGATTTCATCTGACGTCCCGTGACTCTTAAACCTGTAAGAATTCGTCTGTAAGACCTGCAAGAATGTGCCTGTAAAACCTGCAAGAATGTGTTTTTAAAACCTGCAAAAAATATGTCTGTGAAACCTGCAAGAATGCGTCTGTGAAACCTAAAATAATGTGTCTGTGAAACGTGTTCTCTGCAAAGAGTTCTCTCATTCCCAGACTTCCCTACATCGTTTCTGTCGCACGCCCAGAACCACTCTATACACGAGATGTTAGAATCAATACACGTGTGAGTGTGCGATTGCAGACTATACAGATTACATTTGCTTGTGTACCAAGGCCTCGGGTCCCTGAAAGCAAATTAAATGGCAATAAAATATCAAAGAACCTTTTTGAAACCTTCTGAAGCTCAAGAGGCGCAAAGGAGAAAACAATAAAGAGATTGGCTCCGTTTGATGTTTGGCCGGCTAATCCTGTGATGTTCCATGAATTCTTTTGAAGGCAGTCTATTTCACATCAGCTCAAACAAGTAAGAATGATGGAAAAACATTTCATGTGTGTACGTTTTGCTGTTTGCCGGCGCAGCTTTCCTGGCAATGAGTGGGCTGGAGATGTGTTGGCTGGTTTCTCCATGAGCCACATTTGTTCACTTTTGTAACATCGAACTGTGTGTCGTTAGTAAATTGTTTGGAGTTAATTCACTAATCGCACGCTCTGGGAATTTTATTATTAAGATTCTGGTGTTGCCGATTTGTATTCAGAAGATGTGGACTTATTATTAAACAAATCGATGAATACCTTTATATTATTATTTGCTCCGTATCAAGTGATAACATATTTCATCAATTATAAAATGTGTACAAAATGTATAATAATTTTTAGAGTGCTTCTAGGGTGTTAACACGAACATAAATGTATAAGCAGTGAGGTTAACTCGGTTTCAGAGAAGTTGACCATTCGCTCTGACTGTTGTGTGTGCAAGAAAGATTGACTCTTACATGCGACCAATGTTGTTGTAATTTTCCCCCGTGACTGATGTTGTATTAATTTTTCCCCGTGACTAATGTTGTATTACTTGTTCCCCGTGACTAATATTCTAATACGTGTTCAATGTGACTGATGTTGTAATACCTGTTCCATATAGCTAATGTTGTAATGCTTGTTTCCGGTGACAGATGTTGTAAAAGTTGTTCCCTGTGGCTGATTTGGTAATGCTTTTTTCCTGCGACTGATGTTGTAATGGTGTTCCCTCTGACTGATGTTGTAATGGTGTTCCCTCTGACTGATGTTGTAATGGTGTTCCCTCTGACTGATGTTGTAATGGTGTTCCCTCTGACTGATGTTGTGATGCGTGTTCCCTCTGACTGATATTGTAATGCGTGTTCCCTGTTGATGTTGTCATAGTTTTTGACCGTGCCTGATGTTGTAATGCTTGTTTCCTGCGACTTATTTTGTAATAATGTTTCCTGTGACTGATTCTGAAATGCTTGTTCCCTATGACTAATGCTGTAATGCTTGTTCCCCGTGACTGATGTTGTAATGCTTGTTTCCCGTGACTGATGTTGTAATATTGCTCCCAGAAACTGAAGTTGTAATATTATTCCCTGTGACTGATGTTGTAATATTATTCCCCGTGACTGATATTGTAATGCTTGTTCCCCGTGACTGATGTTGTAATGCTTGTTCCCTGTGACTGATTTTGTAATATTGCTCACAGTGACTGAAGTTATAATATTATTTCCTGTGACTGATGTTGTAATATTATTCCCTGTAACGATTGTTGTAATAATATTCCCTGTGATTGATGTTGTAATACTTGTTCCTTGTGACTGATGTTGCGTTGCATGTTTGTAGTCTTACATGTTAACGTGTAATTTTCGCAAAGACTTGTATTGCCTATTAGTTTAAGAACATTCAAACATTCTGGTTCTATGTGATTGATTCTGGTTCTGTGAGATTGAATCATATATCTGTATAGTTAGTGTAGCCATATATTTGTATAGTTAGTGCATCCATATATCTGTATAGTTAGTGTAGCCACATATCTGTATAGTTAGTGTAGCCATATATTTGTATAGTTAGTGTAGCCATAAATCTGTGTAGTTAGTGTAGCCATATACCTGTATAGTTAGTGTAGCCATATATCGGTATAGTTAGTGTAGCCATATATCTGTATAGTTAGTGTAGCCATATATCTGTATAGTTAGTGTAGCCACATAAATGTATAGTTAGTGTAGCCATATATCTGTATAGTCAGTGTAGCCATATATCTGTATAGTTAGTGTAGCCATATATCTGTATAATTAGAGTAGCCATTTATCTGTATAATTAGAGTAGCCATAAATCTGTATAATTAGAAAAGCCATACGTCCCCGTTTTCGCCTGGACTGTCTTGTTTTTTTTGGTCACGTCTCGACCGTCTCGTCGGCACTCCAAAATATGTCACGTCGGCACTCCAAAACATGTCACGTCGGCACTCCAAAACATGTCCCAGCCAGCTGTTAGGTCGGTACTCCAAAACACGTTCCGGCCGTCACCTCGGTGCTCCAACACCCGTCAGTTGTCCTGGTTTATCCAGTAGCCTGGCTGGAGAAAAGAATATACACGAAGTTATGTGTGTAAATCTGTTTAGATGTCATAGTTTTAAATACGTTTGATGCCTGAAATGTGATGATGGACATGTTTGCTGCAGTATTTGTCTCCCGTCAGTACAAGTAAAATCTTGAACTGAAATCGGGACATCCCCTAATCATTTTGGGCTGAAAATGCGGCGTCCCACGAAAGTTAGTTTAAACCAAGTCCTTTTTTTTTCTAGGTTACTGGGTTGAAAGAGTTAACTTAAGGCTTGACAATGCTATTAAAACTCAGACCATCGTCGCAAAGAAATAAGTAAAACCATGTACTATTTAAAGGACATGTTAAAGCCCTATTTGAATTTGATTACATTTGCTGGAAGCAACGCTTTCTTTAGGTACATACTGATTTAAAGATGAAGGGAAATTAATATTGGGGCTAAATCATAATATTTTCACCAATTTTACGCGGGAATAGCCAAATGTGAACTCAACATTAGCCAGGATATTTAAAGCACTAATGATGGCCTCATGAAAATTAGCACATAGGATTATACAGATTAGGTTATACCAGTTTTGCAGTTTCTAACAAATGGGTGAACCAAACTATTAAAATAGGTTGATAAATAACTGAGTTATGACAAGTTTGAATATTTGCTCTTATGTAATAATGTACAAGAAATAGTTACTATCCCAATTTAAAAAAAAAAAACCAATTACTTTCAGGTGGAATTTTGCAACAATACATGCATTGTTATGTGCAGAAATAAATACACTTTTATGAAGTGTAAAAAAAAAAAAAAAAAGTAAAATAAAACAATTGTGAAAAAAAGTCAGTTTAGGGTGAACCTGTCCTTAATGATATGTCCCTATTTCAACTCAAGATAATGATATAATGTCCCTATTTCAACTCAAGATATTGATATGATGTCCCTATTTCAGCTCAGGATAGTGATATGATGTCCCTATTTCAATGCAAGATATTGATATGATGTCCCTATTTCAGCTCAAGATAATGATATGATGTCCCTATTTCAGCTCAAGATATTGATATGATGTCCCTATTTCAGCTCAGGATAGTGATATGATGTCCCTATTTCAATGCAAGATATTGATATGATGTCCCTATTTCAGCTCAAGATAATGATATGATGTCCCTATTTCAGATGGGATGTCCCGTGTTGAGGTGAAAATATTTCAGCCAGCCTATGAAAAGCTGAACTAGTTATTGAAGACAAGTTTGATATAAGGGAGAGGTAGAGGATTCCATGTCTTGATCTGTACATCAAATCTATACTAGAACATGTGTGTACTAGAACATGTGTGTACTAGAACATGTGTATACTAGAACATGTGTGTACTAGAACATGTGTGTACTAGAACATGTGTGTACTAGAACATGTGTGTACTAGAACATGTGTGTACTAGAATATGTGTGTACTAGAACATGTGTATACTACAACATGTGTGTACTAGAACATGTGTGTACTAGAACATGTGTGTACTAGACCATGTGTGTACTAGAACATGTGTGTACTAGAACATGTGTGTACTAGAACATGTGTGTACTAGAACATGTGTGTACTAGAACATGTGTGTACTAGAATATGTGTGTACTAGAACATGTGTGTACTAGAACATGTGTGTACTTAGCCTCTGTGAAATATTCCAGTGTATTTCACATTCTACCAGGCTGTGTCTGCATGCTGACAGTTTTCCTATTGTGGAAGTGAAAATTCACAATCAAATGGATTATCAGCTTGTCTCAACAAGGAACAACAGTTGCACACAAGGTAAATATAGACACAAGGGATGCATGTCCAACAGATACTGGTGCATGTATTCTTTCTAAATACTACTGTTCCAAATACATAAGCACGTACACACAGACACCGAAACACATACACACATTTATATATATATTTGTGTGTGTCTGTGTGTGTGTTCGTTTGTGCCTGTGTGTCAGAAATATGTTTTCCAGTGGCTCTCACATTTGTGTCTTGTGAATAATATTTTCTTCTGCTTATTTTCAGCGATTCTCATTTTGTCAGCCCTTCCCTTGTTTCTGCTTGTTAAATTAAACCTTTACAACTGGTTTATCATCAACAATTTCTTGGTTTTATCATCAACAATGTATTGCTTTAATCATCAAAGTTTTGTTAGTTTTAACTTCCAAAAATGTGTTAGTTTTATGAAAGTAACTCTCGTCACAGATCCGTTGTGGCGCCAATACTGCAATGAAATCAACACGCCCACGGTGGGCGTTTGTGCGCGCATACTTGCGCATGTGTTTGTGGGTCGGGTGATGGGATGGGGTTTACATAGAGAGAAACAGATGGAGAGAGAGAGAGAGAGAGAGAGAGAGAGAGAGAAAGAGAGAGAGAGAGAGAGAGAGAGAGAGAGAAAGGGACAAATATACAGAGAGAGAGAGAGAGAGAGACAGAGAGAGAGAGAGACAGAGAGTCGGAGACCGAAAGGGTAGGGTGGAGGGTAAGGTTTATGCTGCCAGCCAGAAAACATAGAGCGAATCGCTGATACCCAGTAAAAGGTTCGACTGAGACAGTGAGCGCCAGTTTGTGGCTGGCTGACTACTGCTGAGGTCTGTAGAATGCTTTCTTACTCATGGATTCTACTTCACACTTGAACTCATGGATTCTACTTCAGACTTGAACTAATGAAATCTACTTCAGACTTAAACTCATTGATTCTACTTCAAATTTGAGCTCATGGAATCTATTTCCAACTTGAACTAATGGAATCTACTTCACTTATGATCTCATGGAATTAACTTGAAACATGAATTCATCCATTCTACTACAAATTTGAACTTATGGGTGCTGTGTGTTTAGAAGAATATATACAAGATTCACTTACAGCAATTATGGGCACACAGAGTTCTGGGCATGACTCTAAGTGTCGAGAAATAAGGAAGAGGAAAACGCTAAAGAGACAGAAAAAGAAGAAGAAGACGAAGAAGAAGAAGAAGAAGAAGAAGAAGAAGAAGAAGAAGAAGAAGACGAGGCCGAGTTTTTTTCAGGCAGACTGTGTTGAGAGCCTCGTTCTGCAAAGGACATCCAACATGATGATGATGATGATGATGATGATGGTAAAGACAGAAATTCATGATGAAGAACAGAATACGCAGGAGAGGGAGACGAAGAAGATCTATATTAGGAAAGTATATTTGACTTGATAACTCCCACTGTGTAAACACTCCTTGGATAAAATGCATTGCAATTCAGGGGCAAAATTTGATACTTAGACTTTAACATTTAATTATGAAAATACAGGAAGAATCAGAAGGGTACAAAAGCGTCTTTCCTGGAAAGAAAAGAACAGCCCAGCACTCCTATTTTGATAAAATATGATAGTTAAATTTTACTAGGATATGCCCACTCCTGATAATGAGTGTATCACAAAGTGAACTGATCACAGACGCTTACCCGCTGATAGAGAAGCCGGTCTCAGAATCACTGACTTCCTGCAGCACACAAGTAGAGATTAACGCCAGCTCTTCAGGCTTCTCTGCACCAAACGACTTCCTTCTGCCTTCGCTCACCTTGCCAGATAACGTCTGTTACATCTGAGAAATCTTGGAGTCGTGTGTGATTGGCTTCGGGCTGATATCAGCAGTTTGTTGTTCCGTGTGTTTGTGAGCGCTTTTAGGAACATTATAACGGAGATATAATAAACCAGCTAATTTACGTAGCAGGCTCTTTCAACACTCCTTTTATTTAAAATTAGCTGCAGGCTGTGTTTTTTTCGCAAAAAAATGTTCATAGTTCCACAATTTGAGAGTTGAATCAGTAGTTGTTGAGATGAATTGAAGGATGAAAAATGGCTTTGATTTGAGCCCCAATGAACAGGGCCTAAAAGCACATTCTGAATTACCGGACCCATTTGGAGTCTAGACCAAACGACGCCTGTTAAGAATCGAGTTTAGATCAAATCCTGGGGCTCCGCTCTAATCCCGGACAAGCTGGCGAAACGAATCTTTCATCTAGGAAAATCATTTCGCTTCACTGGCGTAACTGTTTGTTATACTCCACTGCACATGCACCAGGCACACATCAGGGTTGTTTCCCGAATGACCACAACTCTGTGTTTGGGTTCAATCCACCAGTGTGGCCAACCGGTTTTTAAAAGTGTCATGTTTCATCAGATACTGTCCTTCCAGAGTCAATCTCATCAGATATTGTCCTTCCACAGTCAAATCTCATCAGATATTGTGTTTAAAAAGTCAGATCACATCAGATATTGTGTTTAAAAAGTCAGATCACATCAGATATTGTCCTTCCACAGTCAAATCACATCAGATATTGTCCTTAAAGAGTGTCACGAGACGATGCTCACGTGTCTGCATTAGGGTTTACCTTAATAATAATAGGAAGTCACCGTGGCAGAGCGGCTAGACGCTCGCCGCGGATCTGAACGTCGTTGGTTCGCTCCCTAGTGGAGCCGGACTTTTTTTTTTTAAATGACCGTTGTTCTCAGGTCGACCCAGCTTTGAATGAGTACCGGCGGCCGGCGTGATACTGACCACATAACCCACCTTGTGTCGATGGGTCTATAAAATATAGGTCTAATCCTATATACCCTATACGCCTAAAGGCGTGAAAAAGGGCTCTCTACTTACTTTAATAAATAATATTAATAGACACTCTTAAGTGATCTAATGTTGAGATGGCAGCTCCATTTGGTCTAGAGGTACTCCGCAGCTTCAATGACCGTCCAGCATCACTTCCGGCAACCCAGATCATAGGCTCCACAGAATGAAGAATATTCCTTGGCGCAACATGGCCACACTTCCTCACCATTTGTTAGCACCCAGACCAGATAGGATCACTTTCTTAATCCAAATGAACATAGTAAGGAAAGAAATCTGTTAGCACCCAGACCAGATAGGATCACTTTCTTAATCAAAATAAACATAGTAAGGAAAGAAATCTGAATGATAACACAATATTCTCACACTGATCTAAATAAAGAAAGGAGTGTCAAACCTGACACTAACAAAGATGAATTCAGAATAACAAAGCTTGTTTTGAATGTCCACAAAGGCAAGACTATCAATGGAATCATTAAAAAGAGACAGAACAACATAATAAGATGACATTTACAATGCCCTGGCAGAAATGACCCCAGGCCTAAATTCCACACTGATGAGTATCATCATCACTCTGATGATGAGCAAAAACACATAGTAAGTTTAGGCCAGCTTTGACTAGTTAGCTGTAAGTTCTTTCCTCTGTTACTTATTCTCAGAGCTGAAGCAGGTCAGATCCTACTTCTCGACAGGTTGAGTCCTTCTTTGCTGCAGCTTTCATGGACCTGAACACATGGACACATCATCTGGGGCTTCCTCTCTTGAACACATCAAACAGTTTCTCAGGTTAGGCACTAGCAAGTCATTGGTCTGGTATGGCAAACATTAGGCTGGATACAGCAGCTGAGGAAATAAGGTCTGCGACTTGTTTTACAGAAAGTGGCTCACTTAGGATTCAGGTACCGGTCAGATCATGTTGGGTTCGGCTACCTGGTGGATGTGGCTGAGCACTGGTGGCATGGGTATATTTACTCTAGTAGAGTTAGGACTAAGGGATGTAACCCTTTGAGTGGACTGTGATTCTGACTTTAGCTGTAGATAAACCAGCTCACTCCCTGGATCATAGCTTACACAACCTAAGGAAATAGTAAAATGATAACCTGGGTTAACCAACTGTCAAAACGTATGCCTCGGTACTATTATTCCCCCCCCCCCCCCCCTTCCCCAACAATCTTCATTTATTAGCTCAGCCATCAGTGGTCAGCCTTCTAAGATAAGAATAGACATGATTGGGTTTTTCACCACAGGAACCTAAGCTTCAACTCCAGTAAGCTTGAACAGCTCTACGCAACTGCTTTCATTGGACACAAAGTTTGCCAACTAAAATAACTAAATCGACCGTATTCCTTCTATTAAAGAGTACATACCCAATACAATCATACAAAGGAGCAGGTAATATTCAGTAGGGAATGCAACAGATAATACAATTAAAATTCTTTACCCTGACGCCAGACCTAAAACCTTTCCAAATGGAGGAGTTTACAGAACTCCTTAGCGGGCCTGTGTGCGCATAAACAAATCAGTGGCTTTCAGTGTCACCTGTGTCCTGAATGAATATACCTCCAATATCTTGCTAGTCATCAGTTTTGTAGGCACAAAGTAGTCAGAATGATACATACTCCCAATGCGTATGGGCGGTTTATTCGTGAATATAAGAGGACACTGTCGTTGAAATACAGGGAATCATCTCTAGTTAAAGAATTCATGTAGTTTAAGTCTTCGGGCGGCTGATTAAGACAGTTTGTCGTAGCTACGCTGATCTTACTCTCAGGAGCAGAGAAAAAAAAATTAACTAAATTAATTAAAGCTCAGCTTACCCATACTAATTAAAATTTCCTGGGTGAAACTGAGACTTTCAGTTCAGGTACAACTGTAAGATGACACAACGAAACGTTTTGTCTTCCGCTGGCTACGGAAGCTTTATCAAAAACGACGCTAAAAATTCAGTCTCAAGAAGCCGAAAAATTTCCTTCCACCTGAACGGTGGTATTTCTACCATGGACTTGGGCTTCCCTGAGCTTTGAAAAATCACTTACCTGTGAGTGAATTCACAATATAATTCACTTCCAATAGAAGTAGGAACGAACAAAGTACCTTTGCCGACATCTTGGCCTATATTTTGTAACAAAGAATGACTATTTACTTACGAAAGAAAGTCCATTTTTGAAAATAGCTAATTTACACAGGGGAGAGAGAAAGAGAGAGAGAGAGAGAGAGAGAGAGAGAGAGAGAGAGAGAGAGAGAGAGAGAGAGAGAGAGAGAGAGGCGAGAGAGAGAGAGAGGGAGGGAGAGAGAGGGAGGGAGAGAGAGAAAGGTAGAGAGAGAGGGAGGGGGGTATATAAAATGTATTCAGTGAGCATATAGGTGTTCCGCTGGAAAGTCCATATTTCCAAATAGCTAATTTATACAGGGGAGAGAGAGAAAGAGGGGGGGGGGGAGAGGGAGAGAGAGAGAGAGAGGGAGGGAGAGAGAGAGAGAGGGGGGGGGGGGTATAAGATGTATTCAGTAAGCATATAGGTGTTCCGCTGGTATGTGACAAAGAGTCCAATATCATCAGATATTTTCCTCAAAGAGTCCAATCTCATCAGATTTTTTCTTCAAAGAGTCCAATCTCATCAGATATTTTCCTCAAAGAGTCCAATCTCATCAGATATTGTCCTGAAAGAGATTAATCTCATCAGATATTGTCTGCGAGTCAAGTGCTTCTAGTCAAGTCTCACCAGATATTGCCCTTAAAGAGTCGATTCATTATATATTGTCTTCCAGAGTCAGATCACATCAGATATGTTCGTCCCCGGCTCAGCATTGATAGAATATATACATATTTAATTCCAATGTCAAGTATTTGTACTATTTTCTAACTAAAACATGGGTCCGTGTATGGCATAAAGACAACAGCATTAGCGGTTTGGTCTGTTCTCATACAGCACCTTGGCACCGCCTTGGCGACAATCTCGGCACTGCACACGCGACAACCTCTGCACTGTACAAGTGACAATCTCGGCACTGCACACGCGACAAACTCAGCACTGTACAAGTGACAATCTCAGCACTGTACAAGTGACAATCTCAGCACTGCACACGCGACAACCTCAGCACTGTACACGCGACAACCTCGGCACTGTACAAGTGACAATCTCGGCACAGCACGTTGAGCAACCTTGACACAGCACCTGGGGCAACCTGCACATCACCTGTGCACGTGTATATATTCATCTTTATATATATATATATATATATATATATATATATATATATATATATATATATATATATATATATATATATGCATGTGTGTGTTTGTGATGTGATAGTTTTCGTTCACTTCTAACTAAGATGGCGGCAGTTGAATTAGTCGTAAGTCGAACTGATATTTTTCGACCATGTTTTCTTTCATGTAGATTTTAACAATTGTACATGAAACCATAAAGCATGCAAACAATACACTTACAACCATTGCACATAATCTACAAGTTGCATAAAGTGCACTCTGTGGTATTATTTGCTGCCTACATTCTCCGTACCTCGGCTAGACGTTCGCCGCGGATCGGAAGGTCGCGGGTTCGCTCCCTGGCGAAGCCGGACTTTTTTTCAAAAATGATCTTGGCTTCCAGGTAGACCCAGCCTTGAGTGGGTACCGTGTGCAGTCCCGGGAACGCTGCTGTTGCTACTACTACTGCTCCTGCTGCTGGTGCCATTACTACTATTACATCTGCTGCTGCTGCTTTTACTACAACCACCACCACCACCACCAATACTACTACTACTACTACTACTACTACTACTACTACTACTACTACTACTACTACTACTACTACTACTACTACTACTACTAATAATACTAGTTGTAGTGATGGTAGTAGTAGTGCATCTGTTGTTGCTGCTGCTGCTACTACTACTTACAACTACTTCTGCTGATTTTACTGTTGCTACTGCTGCTGTTGTTACTACTGCTGCTCTTGCTACTTCTCTTCCTACTGCCACTATTACTGCTGCAATTTCGTTTGGAGTTTTCCGCTATTTCTTGTTCAATATTGTATTTAATGGAGCTACGTGGTGTCAAGGCATAGTGTCCGCCTCGAGTCCTAGGGGTTCCAGGTTAAATCCCCAGTAAGGGGTGGGATTTTTTTCACGTGGAATTGGACTTCTAGTAGTTCCACCTGGTCTCTGGGTAGTCAGATCGGACGACTGTGTGCGTTCTTGCGTACGCCAAACATTTGTTAGCAGTTGGAATGAATGAATGAATAAATTTCTTCCCCCACCAGGACATCACACAAGCGATAAACACCCGATGACACAAAGTGCCACCATGTAGATGAGGATCACCGTGGAGAGGTCCCAGAAACCGCGTTCAGACAATTGGCCATATTTATGGCCTGCCTATATTGCGGTCCCTGGCAAAAGCCAGAGTGGGGCTTCAAATAACAAAAAATTACGTCCTAAAAAGGACGTAAGGATAAGAAAAGCAGTCATAAATTGGCATTTGGAAATCGAAAAGAGTAGCCTAGCGGCTTTGCCCGGGCAAAATTTGGAGTTAAAAATCTACCCAAAGTATTTCAGGATCCTTACCATTGCTACAGAGCTTGCGCACTGTGCTGAGCGTCTTCGGACTCGGACTTGAGTTAGAAAAACGGAGCACATATTCGTTACTACCCGTGTGCCATGATGTTGATCAGTTGTTCAAACTTTGAACTTCAAAGATTGATGTTAGTGTTTTATCTTCCGCAAGAACTATAACTCGAAATACTACGTCTGCTTCAATTTGGGTTATTATTTCCCTTAGGTTAAAAAAAAAAAAGAAAGTCAGGTCGTTAGTAAACTGTAAAACAAAAAAGCACTACAGGCAGAATCAATCGCCAGATTTGTTGGTTCTAGTGACATTAGGAGGCCAAGCCTACGTCTGGAGCGAAATATGGCTTCTGATTAAGTTGCATCACCAGCATTGTTTCATTAGATAACAAG
The DNA here is from genome assembly GCA_905116865.2 of Candidula unifasciata. Classification (NCBI taxonomy): domain Eukaryota; kingdom Metazoa; phylum Mollusca; class Gastropoda; order Stylommatophora; family Geomitridae; genus Candidula; species Candidula unifasciata. The sequence goes on along the minus strand of CAJHNH020002522.1, from coordinate 56,260 downwards.
TAAATACACACAAAGATGCTGTATTCAGCCAGATCTCGCACTCCCGTGCTGGAGAGGAACTTAACCCATTAATTGACCAACAATCGGCACCAGCACGGCTAGCAGTAGAGTGTCATTAGATATAGTGGTCTACAGATGGACGGTAGAATGTAGTCAGATATATGTGTAATGGGGTAAATGGTAGCATGTAGTCAGACATCTGTGTAATGTGTTAAATGGTAGAATGTAGTCAAGTATCTGTGTAAAACAGGTAAACGGTAGCATGTAGTCAGATATATGTGTAATGATGTAAACGATAGAATGTAATCAGATTTAGGGGAAATTTGGTTAACAGTAAAATGCAGTCAGATTAATTTTTAATTTGATGAACGGTAGAACAAAGTCAGATTTTGGGTTAATGTGGTAAACGGTAGAATGTAATCAGATTTAAAAGTAATGGGTTTAACGGTAGAATGTAGTCAAATATGTGTAACAGGGTAAATGGTTGAATTTAGTAGATTTAGGGTTAACAGTTGTAATGATAGAATGTACTCAGGTTTAGGGGTAATAGAGTAAGAGATAGTATGTAGTCATATTGATATGTAGTGAGATAAACGGTAGAATGTAGTCAGATTGATATGTAATGAGGTAAACGGTAAAATGTAGTCAGATTGATATGTAATGAGGTAAACGGTAGAATGTAGTCATATTTATGTGTAATGAGGTAAACGGTAGATGTGTAGTGGGGTAAACGTTAGAATATAGTCAGATATATGTGTAGTGGGGTAAACTGTAGAATGCATTCCGGTTTAAGTGTAATAGTGAATACAGAAGAATATAGTCAGATTTACCGGTAATTTGGTAAACGGTTGACTGTACTTAGATTTAGGAGTAATGAGGTCAATGGTATAGTCAGATTTAGGGTTGATGGGACAAAATGTTAAATACACAGTCAGATTCTGTATTAATGGGGTAAACTGTCAAATGTAGTCCGATTTGTATAAAATGGGTTAAACACTAGATTGTAGTCAGATGTGTGTGTATTGGGATACATAGTAGATTGTTGTCAGATTTATGTGTAATTGCGTAAGTGGTAAAATGTAGTCACATTTAGGGTAATAGGGTAAACGGTAGAGTGTATTCAGATTTATGTGTAGTGGGGTTAAGTTAGAATGTAGTCAGATTTATGCGTAGAGGAGTAAAGAGTAGAATGTAGATAGATTTCGGTTAATAGGGTAAGATAGGGTTGAATGTAATTATATAGGGTAAACTAAAGAATATAATCAACTTTAGGGGTGAAAGGGTAGAATGAAATCATATTGAGGGGTAATAGGGTAAACGGTAGAGTGTAGTTAGATTTAGGGGTGAAAGAGGTAAACGATAGTATGTGATCAGGTTGAGAGTAAGTTAAATCGACGGTAGAATGTAGTCAGACTGAGGGTTAAAGGGGTCAATAGTATAATGTAGTCAGACTGAAGGTTAACGAGGTCAATGGTAGAATGTAGGCAGACTGAAGGTTAACGAGGTAAATGGTAGAATGTAGTCAGACTGAGGGTTAACGAGGTCAATGGTAGAATGTAGGCAGACTGAAGATTAACGAGGCCAATGGTAGAATGTAGTAAGACTAGGGGTTAACGAGGTAAATGGTAGAATGTAGTCAGACTGAGGGTTAAAGAGGTAAATGGTAGAATGTAGGCAGACTGAAGGTTCACGAGGTCAATGGTAGAATGTAGTCAGACTGAAGGTTAACGAGGTCAATGGTAGAATGTAGGCAGACTGAAGGTTCACGAGGTCAATGGTAGAATGTAGTCAGACTGAGGGTTAACGTGGTCAATGGTAGAATGTAGTCAGACTGAAGGTTAACGAATGGTAGAATGTAGTCAGACTGAAGGTTAACGAATGGTAGAATGTAGTCAGACTGAATGTTAACGAATGGTAGAATGTAGTCAGAGTGAAGGTTAACGAGGTCAAAGGTAGAATGTACGAATGAACTAAGCCACTTTTTTTCAGAGCTACAAATTGTGCACGCAGGCCCATCTCACATTCGAACATTTCAAACACCCATCTCTTACACAGTAGTTGTGTTTTATCAATGAACAACTTTATGATCATATAATAAAATGCATATTATAAATAACAAGAAAAAAAATACTAAAGCATAGTGTGGTAAAATAGATTGGCACACACACACGCACACCCCCCCCCCCCCCCCACTCACTTACTCTCCTACATGCCTACATACACACAAATACAGACGCACAGACACACTTTTGTATATCTTCATCTAGAAAGTGCCGAATTTTGGCAAGCTGATATACTTTTTGTGATTGTTTTTCTAGTTATGACACAGACATGAGAATTACAAGTTAAATTATTGTCAGTTATAAGGCCTAATGTGAAGTGCTCAGTTACATTAACAATGAGTAATTTATTAATGTAAAACTCAAGTTGGAGCGTGTGCAATACAAATGTTTATCCCTTGTGTCTGGGTGTTATAAGCATAGATTTGAGTTTTTTGTTTGTTTTATTGATTTTAATTTTCATGCGATTGGTATTGCTCCATACAGAAAGATTTTCTACTTCTTTGTGTAAGAACTTCCCAACTCATTAGCTAGTCATCACTAGTAATATAGTCAGATTCAGGGGTAATGGAGTACACCGAAAATTTAGTCGGACTGAGGGGTCATTAGGTATAGAATATACTCAGGTTTAGGAGTACTGAGATATACAGTAGAATTTAGTCTTATTTAGGAATTCTGAGGTAAACATTACAATGTTCGACTAAGGAGTTGTGAACGCTAGAATATAGTCAGATATGGGGGCGAACTGGTAAACAGTAGAGTGAAGTCAGATTTATGGAGTTATGAGGTAAACAGTATAATTTGGTCAGATTTTGGAGTTATGAGGTGAACTGTAGAACATAGTCATATTTACAAGCTATGAGGTGAACTGTAGAACATAGTCATATTTACAAGCTATGAGGTGAACTGTAGAACATAGTCATATTTACAAGCTATGAGGTGAACTGTAGAACATAGTCATATTTACAAGCTATGAGGTGAACGGTAGAATATAATCAGATTTAGGGGGCAAACCGGTAAATTATAGAATGTAGTCAGATTTATGAATAATGAGGTGAATGGTAGAATGTGGTCGGATTTAAGAGTTGTGGGGTAAACTGTAGAACAGTCAGATTTAGGAGATGAGTTGAACGGTAGAATATATTCAGACAGCTGCTATCCAGTTCACAAGCAAGTGACCAGTTCCCTTCTCCATGAGTGCAGACATCAAAATATCAAGTCCGACTCTATTGTAGACAGCTTTAAAATCAAGTTCTGCTACAACTGTCTCCTGTCTGTTCTAAAAGCCTTAATGAACTATCAAAATCAAAAGTAGCTGCATTTGACCAGGTATCTTTTCATGGCCTCTAACTACACAAACCTTTTGGCAGAAGTTCTTCAGTTCACAAAAATATTTCTAGTTTAACAGCAATAATCTTCTCAAGCACCTTGGCGAAAGAATTTGTGTGTGTGTGTGTAAGGTGTTATTCTTAAAACCACTGAGTCTGGAATGTGATCTTTGACTAGTTTTGGAATATTTAGGAGTTACGAGGTAAACGGTAGAATGTAGTCAGATTCAGGAATTGTGAGGTGAATAGTAAAATATTGTCAGATTCAGGAGTTACGAGGTAAACAGTAGAATGAAGTCAGGCTTAGAGACTAACAGATAAAGAGTAGAATGTTGTCGGGTTTAGATTTTATGAGGTGAAAGGTAAAATGTAGTCAGACGTAGGGACAAACACATAAACTTTAGTATGTAGTCAGCTCCTGTGCTTTTTGACCTTTTTCTGCCCAGGCTGACTCTGACCTGCTCGTTGCGGACCCATCTGGGTTGACGGGGATGTCTTCTTAGTTTTGAATCTAATCTATAAGTTTCATTATCTCTCTGTCTACGGCTGTAAGAATCTGATCGATAAGTGTCATTATCTCCCTGTCTACGGCTGTGAGAATCTAATCTATAAATTTCATTATCTCCGTGTCTACGGCTGTAAGAATCTGATCTATAAGTGTCATTATCTCCATGTCTACGGCTGTAAGAATCTGATCTATCAGTGTCATTATCTCCCTGTCTACGGCTGTAAGAATCTGATCTATGTCATTATCTCCGTGTCTACGGCTGTAACAATCTGATCTATAAGTGTCATTATCTCCATGTCTACGGCTGTAAGAATCTGATCTGTAAGTGTCATTATCTCAATGTCTATAGCTGAAAGAATCTGATCTATGAGTTTCATTATCTCCGAGTCACGGGCTGTAAGAATCTGATCTATAAGTGTCATTATCTCCGTGTCTACGGCTGTAAGAATCTGATCTATCAGTGTCATTATCTCAGTGTTTACAGCTGTAAGAATCTGATCTATCAGTGTCATTATCTCCGTGTCTACGTCTGTAAGAATCTGATCTATAAGTGTCATTATCTCCCTATCTACGGCTGTAAGAATCTGATCTGTAAGTGTCATTATCCCCGAGTCAAGGGCTGTAAGAATCTGATCTATAAGTGTCATTATCTAAATATCTACGGCTGTAAGAATCTGATCTGTAAGTGTCATTATCTCCGAGTCAAGGGCTGTAAGAATCTGATCGATGAGTTTTATTATCTCCGTGTCTACGGCTGTAAGAATCTGATCTATCAGTGTCATTATCTCCCTGTCTACGGCTGTACGAATCTGATCTATAAGTGTTATTATCTCCCTGTCTACAGCTGTAAGAATCTGATCTATCAGTGTCATTATCTCCGAGTCTACGGCTGTAAGAATCTGATCTATAAGTGTCATTATCTCCTTGTCTACAGTTGTAAGAATCTGATCTGTAAGTGTCATTATCTCCGTGTCTAAGGCTGTAAGGATCTGATCTATAAGTGTCATTATCTCCGAGTCAAGGGTTGTAAGAATCTTATCTATAAGTGTTTTTATCTCCATTTTTAAGGCTGTAAGAATCTGATCTGTAAGTGTCATTATCTTCATGTCTATGGCTGAAAGAATCTGATCTGTAAGTGTCATTATCTCCATGTCTATAGCTGAAAGAATCTGATCTATGAGGTTCATTATCTCCATGTCTATAGCTGAAAGAATCTGATCTGTAAGTGTCATTATCTCCATGTCTACGGTTGTAAGAATCTGATTCCTACAGTACCTCCCCGGTGTGATTACCGCCTCAGGGTGGACATACATTTTTACTGTTATATCCACGCATTCTTTGTAGTCACTGATCTTGCCTAGGTCATATACCTGCTTGAATTTGTGAACCTTGGCCGTTTAGGAGCAGCCTCTTTTGAGAAGTGTATTATTTATATGTCATTGACAAAGTAAACAGAGATTTACTGTGGGATGTCCTTTAAAACTTTGTTATAAATGTAACAAAGCTAGATTGTGTTATTTTTCTTCCTCTTCTTCTTCTTCTTCTCTTTCACCTCGTACCTCATCGAAGTGTCGGGGGGAGATGTAATGTTCGTTGATGAGCTCTTTCTAGAGCACTATTAAGACTGATCTTCATTTCTGTAAGGTTGTTCTTCATGCTATTACTCCATATTTTCCGAGGTCTTCCACTCGCTCTATACCCATTGTACCGTTTAATGTGGCTCGCTGTGGCAGATAGTACCAGGGCATTCTTGTTAGGTGTCCAAACCACTTCATTTGTTGTTCTTCGATGACCTGTAAGACTGGCTTTATTCCTAGCATTCGTCTGACTTCATGATTTCGTATTCTGTCTTTCCTTGAAACTCCTGCAGCTCTTCTAAGGCATTTAATCTTAGCTGTCACAATTTAACGTTCATTGGAGGATGTAAGTGTCCACGTTTGGCATTGACAGCCTAGTGTTGGCCACAAATTAGTTCTTATAAGATTCACTTTAGTACTCCGAGGTATGTGCTTGTGTGTCAACAGGGGAGATAGTTGCCCCATTACTCGATTAGCTAGGCTGTGTAAGAGCTGGTAGAGAAAGTGAAAGAGCCGTCAGAACAAGAGCTGGCTTCACAGACTGGTTCCTAGTAACATCAGGAGTAAGGCAAGGCTGTGTTCTTTCTTCTTTACTTTTTAAAATATTCATGGTCAATATTAATGAAAAAGACTTGCCACCATCAGATGTCAATAAACATGAGGACTTGAATGTTTTGCTCTTTGCCGACAATCAGGGCATATTTCACAGTGAAAGTAAAGAGCTGCAGGACCAAATTAACCAACTACACGACAGAAGTCATGAGAATAAAAAGAGAACAACAAACCATCGACATAAAGATCAAAATCTGAAACAAGTGCAAGAATTTAAATACTGGGGAAGCATCTTTATACACAATGGTAGAATAGACAGTGAGTTAGAAACGGAAATGTGTTGAGTTGAATCAAGTATTGATATCACAGCACTCGGGGTATTTTTTCCATGCATGCTCCGCCTTCATCTTCAGCAGCCAGCGCTGAATTCTAATACTGATGGTACGGGTCAAAATCTAGTTAAATGTCCGTCTTGCCTTTTCTCTGAGTGTAGTCTGCCGGCAGGACCCTCTGGTTACACCCAGGTGCCTAATTCTCACCAGGCCATAATAATGTTCTTTCTGTACTGATTTCGTTGCTTGTTCCAAAAAGGCCTTGACCACATCTGCCTTGTCTTGTGTCAGTTCACCACCCAGTGATGCAGATCCAGCCAATCTGTCTGATTGTTCATTACCTACCACGCCGGCATTGTTTGGAGAAAAGATCCAAAGTATGCTCCCTCCCCGTGACCTTTTCAGTGAAGCTTGCTACTCTGCTCGAAGCATCCCTGTATTAACCTTTTACAACATGCTTTCAGAGTATGTTACAATAACGACATGTGTATGCATATTGTTCTCTCGCCACCGGAGAGCTGTAGTTACCGCCTCCACCCCCATTCTCATGCTAGATGTTGTGGTGTCATATGCTAGGCTGTCTTGCACTAAAGATTTCCCATTGGCTTTTACTACGAACCCCCAAGCTCTTCTCTTTTCTCTTACCACCGAACAATATGTATACCCCCATGAACGCCTTAAGCGGTGTAACTTTGTCCCTGGTAGCCATCGTCAGTAATCCAAAGACATATCGCATGGCGGTGTCTCTTGTGGAGCTTAGTATGAGTCCAGTCCTTTTTCTGACAGTTAGTAGGCCCAGACAACAGGCTATGACGTGTAATACAAGTCCCTGACAGAGAAGGAAAAGTAGGCTGTCCTCAATCTTGTCTGCTGGCTTCACCTTCAGTTCTGTCAAACATTTCCTGGCTCTAAGTATGACATTATCTGCAAGCTGCTTGTATGACAAGCATCTGTCGAAGGTCATACTAATGTATTCTATAGTGTCCCTTCTCTCGATGCCCCTACCACAAATGCTCACTCATTCACAGGGTACTGTTTATACAGAAGGGTACAGCAATAACAAGATTTAGCAATGCCAGAGATGCTGATATGAAATAAAGATATAGTAAGTCTGGGGTATACAGCTGGATATGACACGACGTCCTGATGACAGCAGCTGTATACAGAGATTAATGGGCCGTGAGGCTAATTTTGCTATGTTGGTTTTTCGGTACCTCATTTTTAATTCACAACAGCCAAACCTGATAGCCTTGTGTGGGGCAACTATATTGTGCACTGCACTGGATAGGGTAAATGTTAGCATTTAGGATTAGGGTTAGGGTTAGGGTTAGAGTTAGGGTTTAGGGTTGTTGTTAACAAAACACAATTTTATCAAGAAAACAGAAATAAACTGCAAAAGAAAACATACTGATGACACGTGAAGATCTGGACTTTCTGTGAACTCCTGGATTTCTTTTGTTTGGGGTGAATAAAAATCAGAGTACCGGTTTTTGCTTCAGCGTGAGACCTCTAATCTCGGGATCGTCAACCTGCAGTAGAAGCCCGGAGTTGGACCTAAATTGAGGATTAACGAGGGAAAAGTCTGAAATATTATTCTTCTGAAATAAAATAAATCATCTCTGTTGTGTCCAATCTCTTCACATGCACTGTTGTTGCAGCCAGTGGGTATTGTCCTGTTGTCAGACGATCATCTGTGTGTTCTTGTATTTGACATACTGTGTCGTTCCCACGGCTGGCTAATAGAGACCTTTCTCAGTCGATCTGGAAAGGCACGCATGACAAGCTGTCTTCGGGCATCTCATCAAAGTGAACAGAATCACCGTAACACAGCGGTCAGTGTGATCTCTGTGAGCGTTACCTGAAACGGAAGACACACCCAGGGAAAAGTGCAGCCTGTGCCATGTAGAAAGTGGTGATCATTAAACAAGGTCAAACATGGAAAACATGAGGTAGAAAATGGTGATCATTAAACAAGGTCAAACATGGAAAACATGAGGTAGAAAATGGTGATCATTATACAAGGTAAAACATGGAAAACATGAGCTTTCGACGTAAAGTAAAAGAAATAATCATTTTTGACGCTCTCATGTGTCTTGGGCGTGTAGGGCTAGATCTGTATTGAATAGACTGATAGGCACTCTGTGGATGATGTGGTCACTTCCCCCTGACTTTACATGGCAACCTTTTCAGGCCACTTCTATTTGAGAGCCAGAGTCATTTACAAAAACATCCGCCACTGTCAGAGTTTAAACCCACCACTGTCAGAGTTTAAACCCACCACTGTCAGAGTTTAAACCCACCACTGTCAGAGTTTAAACCCACGAATGTCAGAGTTTAAACCCACGACTGTCAGAATTTAAACCCACCACTGTCAGAGTTTAAACCCACGACTGTCAGAGTTTAAACCCACGACTGTCAGAGTTTAAACCCACGACTGTCAGAGTTTAAACCCACGACTGTCAGAGTTTAAACCCACCACTGTCAGAGTTTAAACCCACGAATGTCAGAGTTTAAACCCACGACTGTCAGAATTTAAACCCACCACTGTCAGAGTTTAAACCCACGACTGTCAGAGTTTAAACCCACCACTGTCAGAGTTTAAACCCACGAATGTCAGAGTTTAAACCCACGACTTTCTGATCTACAGGTGAGCGTCTATTGGCTACGAAATGACGGCTCCCGAATAAAATAGTACTTTGTTCAAACCAAATAAATGTTATAACTAGGATTGTTTTACCCGCACGAAGGTCATAAATGGGGTAGTGGAACCTTATCAACTGGTCCAAGTCCAAGTCAACATTTTGAGTATTTTATTTTGCCGAAAAGTACTGAAAACAGTTTTTGATGTTGGATAGTTCCGAGATGTGAAAATATTTTGCGTGTGAACATAGTGTTCTTCCTGAAATAAAACGGGTTAGTCATGTCAGGTGAATATGTGTGTAAAATGTTGTGTGGAGGCTTAAAGCGGATCTAATCGTCATTTGTTAGTGTATGATCCGGTTGTGTCTGTTTGGGTTGGCAGCTAGGCTCCGGTGTGCGTAAATACCATATAACCGGAGCATTTGGCTCACGCTTTGAGACCCAAATGTTCGGCAATGAGAATTACTGTGGCATGTTGGGCAACGAACTCAAGTGCTCTCTGTGGGAATGCCGGTGGGGGGGGGGGGGGTGGCAGTTTGAACTCATAGTGCATCCAAAAGAGGTAAGGAGGGGTGAGGGGAAAGGGGGCGAGAGGCCATTCAGTCATTTCTCATCGTTGACGTCTTTCTAGATTCTAGCGTGGCCTTTAGCCGGGATTATGTGTATCGCTTTACCAACCTTTGCTGTCATCCCAATGATCGGTTGGTATTGGTGGTTATGTATTCTAGTCCTGTCAGTATCGATTCACTTGTTTTCCCTATTTGTTGTCAGTCATATCTTGTCGTGAGCTCCAGCGGTCATGTTTATGTTGTATGCATGATGTAGAATGGGATGGTTTTGGGTATGAACCCCCGGAGTACATGGACGCACACAGCTAAGTGTACGCGTACATGCACTCTAGCATTCATACACGCAGACATTACATGTGTGCACTTCCTTGCATACTTATCCGTGTATGCACACCTATTTGACATTTCGTACACATGCATACTCTTTCATATGTGTCAACCAATGCCTACATAAATGTGCTTTCATTCTTGAGAAACGTGTACTTCCACACGTAAGGACACTCATACTTCTATGTCTTGCATGTTATTGTGTGTCGCTATGTCTGTACTATCGTTTGGTCGTGTCACTTTTCAAGTCCCTGATAGGTGATCTGTCTGTTACGTTCTTATCATTTTCTGGTGGATGGTGTGTGTTGGTGAGGTTCTTGCTGGTGTACACACTTCATTCCATTTATTCTCAATAATTAACAGCTCATCATCAGGTGCCTTGCCGACTGGCGTGGGCGATCATGCCTCTCCATAATCCGCGATCTCCTGCAGCATGTATCAGTTCGTGTGCCGACACATCTCCATGCCATGCAACAAGACTGTCAAGCATCTTCTCTCGTTGTCTTCCTCTATCCCTCCTTCCACAGATCTTTCCAGTGGTCACAACATGTTCTATTTTCCCTCTTCTCATAACATGGCCGAAAAATGTTGACTGTCTCCTTCTGATGTCAGTGATAAGTTGTCTTCGGTTAACAGCTATACAACCTAATTTATAGGGTTTTGGAGTGCACTGTCATTCACACACACACACAACTATATAAATATACACGCTCCCATATATATATATCGTCTTTTTGTATCCAAACATGTTCATATCTATGAACCCATCATACTTCCTTACGCCAGGGTGTCCGGAGTCACCATATGATCTGTTCTTTCTGCTGTCCTAAGTTGATCTTTATCCTGGTCTTTTTAGTTTTGGTTTGTTTTAATTAGGTACTGTTTAACACGTTTTTGGATGTCTTTATTGCTATCCACCTTTAGACATTTGTTTGCAGTTATCTGTTGTTTGCGTTTTAGAAAATACTCCTCAATGGGTTTCCTCCCCAATTTGTATTTTGTTCATTTGATCATATAATGTTCTAATGTATTATCCTGAAAGCAGTCCAGACATAGAGGAGATGTAAATTTATCTGGATACCACCCTAACCTAGCTCTCCATAATAGTTTGATGGGATTTTCAATTTGTCTTGTACCTGTGTGTTGAGGCTGGGTTCTTTAAGGTTGTTGTAGGCATCTCTGCCATTAGTGCTCACATTTTAATGATATGTCTTTTAATTATGCTATTCCTTTCAGTTTTTCCGAGTTCTACTTCAACTAAAGCATCACATTTAGATCCTTTTTTGGCTGCTTGGTCAGCTTTTTCATTGCCTATTACACCTCTATGTGCTGGTACCCATGCAATTGTGACTTGGCATCCTTTATTCTTGAGTTGGGTTGTTAGGTTTAAGATCGTTTCTTTATATCTAGTCTACTGCTAGTTTTATGTGTTTTTAACGTCTGCACTGCGGACAACGAATCTGTCAGTATGGTAAATTTAGTTGGAGGTTTATTTATTACCATCTCTAGTGCTTTCATTATTCCGACTAGTTCTGCTGTGCATACTGCCACGTGATCTGTTATTTTATATTCTTTTTGCATATTCCACTGAGGGATAATTACTCCTGCTCCTACTTCTCCTGCTTCATTCTTAGACCCATCAGTGTATGCAATCAAGTTGTCGGATCGGATCGTTTCTATGTATCATTCTGTTATTGTTTTGGCCTCAAATGTTTCAGTGTTCTTATTTATATTTTTCCTTAGACTCATGTCTGTCCTAGGCAGTTCTAGTCTCCATGGAGGGATTTGAAGGATAAACCTTAGAGCCATAGCTAAGTCCTCCTTATCGTTAATTTCTAGTGCAGCGTCCCAGGGTGCTGGTCTCTGTATATCTCTGATCGGTCTGTCACCTAGGTGGGTAATGTTATGATGAAAAGCCTCTGAAGCTGGGTGTCTGGCATCGTTGGCCGCTTTCATCCAATAGCTATAAGTTAGTTGTTTCCGAGGTTAAGCGGTATGATGCCTAGTGCTACCTCAATGGCCTCTCTCGATGTCCCTTTGCCAACGCCCATGCTGAAAGTCAGAGCTTGACACTGAATCCTATCAAGTTTGTTAACAACTGGACCTAAATAACATTTATGATTAGGATATTTCAACCAGTCGGAAGATTATAATTGTATTATTTCGACCAATGGAAAAGTTATAATTAAGGTATTTCAACCAATGGAAACGTTGCTGCAAGGGTTTAACATAACCGCCGCTCACTTATAGGAGCTGGTTAGAATGACTAGCACTTTTTTTTAAACGAACGAACTTGAACCTGAACCATACAGCACGGGTATTTCGATGAGACCGATAGTTTTAATTATGTTATATAATCAAATAAGAAGGGTATGGTTAGTTGCGTGTCCTTTACAGGACGTTGCAGAACCAACACCAGCATTGGCTGTTGTGGTTTTTCTAGGCTAATTTACGTCCAGTAGTCTGCTATTGCTCAGAAGGGTATATTTAGGTTATTTTAACCAATTCGGAGGTTATAGTTAGGGTAATTCAACCAATTCGGAGGGTATAGTTAGGGTAATTCAACCAATTCGGAGGTTATAGTTAGAGTATTTCAACCAATTAAAAAGAGACATTTCGGACATTTCAGCGAATAAGAAGCTTTTAATTAGGTTTGTTTCTTCAAAAAATAAGAAGTTTTAAATTATGTTACTTCAGTTACATAAAGGGGTTCTTTCATTGTTACGACCTCGTCACGTTGGCTTAGAGATTTGAAAGGAGGGAGAGGGGGGGGGGGGAGTAGGGTTAGGCTGAGTAGTAGTCGCTATCCATTTGAAATTAGCCCTAACCCTAACCCACTATAATATGGTACTGTCGATTGAAACCCCTTGGTATTACCTACTAATTCTCGTATCTGACCTGCTGTGGTCGTAAAAAGTTAAAGAACCCAGAAAGGTTATAATTAGGACTTGTCATCCAATCAAACGATTATATCTGAATATTCAAATAAAAGAACGCTGTAACAAGGGTTCAGACACACAGACACGTTGTCTACGTCGTTGGCGGGTAAAGGGTTGAGACACATAGACACGTTGTCTACGTCGTTGGTGGGTCAAGGGTTGAGACACACAGACACGTTGTCTACGTCGTTGGCGGGTAAAGAGTTGAGACACACAGACACGTTGTCTACGTCGTTGGTGGGTCAAGGGTTGAGACACACAGACACGTTGTCTACGTCGTTGGTGAGTCAAGGGTTGAGAAACACAGACACGTTGTCTACGTCACAGGCGGGTCAAGGGTTGAGATAAACAGACACGTTGTCTACGTCACAGGCGGGTCAAGGGTTGAGACACACAGGCACGTTGTCTACGCCACAGGCGGGTCGAGGGTTGAGACACGCAGACACGTTGTCTACGTCACAGGCGGGTCAAGGGTTGAGACACACAGACACGTTGTCAACTTCACAGGCGGGTCAAGTGTTGAGACACAGACACGCTGTCTAAATCGTTGGTGGGTCAAGGGTTGAGACACACAGACACGTTGTCTACGTCACAGGCGGTTCAAGGGTTGAGATACACAGACACGTTGTCTACGTCGCAGGGGGTCACGCAGATTCTAGGAGCACACGTGCCCGGCATCCCAGCGCATGCGAGTGTTTATGTTCCACACAAATCTTTGCTGCAGCGGTGACCTAATGCTGATGCATTGACTTCAGATCAGAGTTTTGCTGCACTCACAGTTGTTATCATCCACAACTACTGCTTGAACAACGCAGACAGCAGTACCACAGCTGCTGATTGAACAACAATAACTACTGCTGGATCATAGACAAACTACCACTTAATCTACTGTTAGAACAACGACTAGCACCAGCACAACTACTGCTATAACAACTAAGACCACCACAGCCACTGCGAGAAGATTGGCCACCACCACCAGATCTACAGTTAGAACACCGTCGACCACCACCACAACTACTGTTAGAACAACGACCACCACCACCACAACTACTGTTAGAACATCGACCACCACCACCACAAATACTGTCAGAACAACGACCACCACCACCACCAGATCCACAGTTAGAACACCGTCGACCACCACCACAACTACTGTTAGAACATCGACCACCACTCCACAAATAATGTTAGAACAACGACCACCACCAACACCAGATCCACTGTTAGAACAACGACAACCACTACCATAACTACTGTTAGAACAACGACGACCACTACCATAACTTCTGCTAGAACAACGACGACCACTACAACTACAGCTAGAACAACGACCATCATCACAACTAGTGCTAGAACAACGTTCACCACCACAACTACAGCTAGAACAACGACCACCACCACAACTACAGCTAGAACAACGACCACCACCACAACTACAGCTAGAACAACGACCACCACCACAACTACAGCTAGAACAACGACCACCACCACAACTACAGCTAGAACAACGACCACGACCACAACTACAGCTAGAACAACGACCACCACCACAACTACAGCTAGAACAACGACCACCACCGCAACTACAGCTAGAACAACGACCATCATCACAACTACAGCTAGAACAACGACCATCATCACAACTAGTGCTAGAACAACGTTCACCACCACAACTACAGCTAGAACAACGACCACCACCACAACTACAGCTAAAACAACGACCACCACCACAACTACAGCTAGAACAACGACCACCGCCACAACTACAGGTAGAACAACGTTCACCACCACAACTACAGCTAGAACAACGACCACCACCACAACTACAGCTAGAACAACGACCACCACCACAACTACCGCTAGAACATCGACAACCACTACCACAACTTCTGCTAGAACATCGACAACCACCAGATCTACTGTTAGAACAACGACAACCACTACCATCACTACTGTTAGAAAAACGACGACCACTACCACAACTTCCGCTAGAACAACGACGACCACTACCATAACTTCTACTAGAACAATGACAACCACTACCACAACTTCCGCTAGAACAACGACGACCACTACCATAACTTCTACTAGAACAATGACGACGACCACCACAACTACTGCTAGAACAACAACCACCATTACAACTACCGCTAGAACAACGACCACCACTACAACTACCGCTAGAACAACGACCACCATTACAACTACCGCTAGAACAACGACCACCATTACAACTACCGCAAGAACAACGACGACGACCACCACAACTACTGCTAGAACAACGACGACGACCACCACAACTACAGCTAGAACAACGACCACCATTACAACTACCGCTAGAACAACGACCACCACCACAACTACAGCTAGAACAACGACCACCACTACAACTACAGCTAGAACAACGACCACCACCACAACTACAGTTAGAACAACGACCACCACCACAACTACAGCTAGAACAACGACGACCACCACCACAACTACAGCTAGAACAACGACGACCACCACCACCACTACTACCGCTAGAACAACGACGACCACCACCACAACTACAGCTAGAACAACGACTACTACCACCACCACTACTACCGCTAGAACAACGACTACCACCACCACTAATATCGCTACAACAACGACTACCACCACCACTACTACCGCTAGAACAACGACTACCACCACCACTACTACCGCTATAACAACGACGACCACTACCACTACTACTGCTAGGACAACGACCACCACCACAACTACAGCTAGAACATTGACGACCACCACCACCAATACTACCGCTAGAACAACGACGACCACCACCACAACTACAGCTAGAACATTGACGACCACCACCACCAATACTACCGCTAGAACAACGACGACCACCACCACAACTACAGCTAGAACAACGACCACCACCACAACTACAGCAAGAACAACGACCACCACCACAACTACCGCTAGAACATCGACAACCACTACCACAACTTCTGCTAGAACATCGACAACCACTACCACAACTTCTGCTAGAACATCGACAACCACTACAACAACTTCTGCTAAAACATCGACCACCACCACCAGATCTACTGTTAGAACAACGACAACCACTACCACAACTTCCACTAGAACAACGACGACGACCACCACAACTACTGCTAGAACAACGACGACGATCACCACAACTACAGCTAGAACAACGACCACCATTACAACTACCGCTAGAACAACGACTACCACTACAACTACCGCTAGAACAACGACGACCACCACCACATTTACTGCTAGAACATTGACGACTACCACTACCACTACAGCTAGAACAACGACGACCACCACAACTACAGCTAGAACAACGACGACCACCACAACTACTACCGCTAGAACAATGACCACCATTACAACTACATCTAGAACAACGACCACCACCACAACTACAGCTAGAACAACGACCACCATTACAACTACAGCTAGAACAACGACCACCATTACAACTACAGCTAGAACAACGACCACCATTACAACTACCGCCAGAACAACGACGACGACCACCACAACTACCGCTAGAACAACGACCACCACCACAACTACTGCTAGATCAACGACCACCATTACAACTACAGCTAGAACAACGACCACCATTACAACTACAGCTAGAACAACGACGACCATTACAACTACAGCTAGAACAACGACGACGACCACCACAACGACTGCTAGATCAACGACCACCATTACAACTACAGCTAGAACAACGACCACCATTACAACTACAGCTAGAACAACGACCACCATTACAACTACAGCTAGAACAACGACCACCATTACAACTACCGCTAGAACAACGACGACGACCACCACAACTACTGCTAGAACAACGACGACGACCACCACAACTACAGCTAGAACGACGACCACCATTACAACTACCGCTAGAACAACGACCACCACTACAACTACCGCTAGAACAACGACGACCACCACCACATTTACTGCTAGAACATTGACGACTACCACTACAACTACAGCTAGAACAACGACGACCACCACAACTACAGCTAGAACAACGACGACCACCACAACTACTACCGCTAGAACATTGACGACCACCACCACTACTACCGCTAGAACAACGACATTCACCACAACTACAGCTAGAACAACAACCACCACCACTACTACCGCTAGAACATTGACGACCACCACCACTACTACCGCTAGAACAAAGACCACCACAACTACTGCTAGAACAACGACCACCACCACAACTACAGCTAGAACAACGTTCACCACCACAACTACAGCTAGAACAACGACCACCACCACAACTACAGCTAGAACAACGTTCACCACAACTACAGCTGGAACAACGACCACCACCACAACTACAGCTAGAACAACGTTCACCACCACAACTACAGCTAGAACAACGTTCACCACCACAACTACAGCTAGAAAAACGACCACCACAACAACTACAGCTAGAACAACGACGACCACCACCACAACTACAGCTAGAACAACGACGACAACCACCACCACTACTACCGCTAGAACAACGACGACCACCACAACAACTACAGCTAGAACAACGACTACTACCACCACCACTACTACCGCTAGAACAACGACCACCACCACCACTACTATCGCTACAACAACGAGTACCACCACCACTACTACCGCTACAACAACGACTACCACCACCACTACTACCGCTAGAACAACAACGACCACCATTACAACTACCGCTAGAACAACGACTACCACTACAACTACCGCTAGAACAACGACGACCACCACCACATTTACTGCTAGAAAATTGACGACTACCACTACCACTACAGCTAGAACAACGACGACCACCACAACTACAGCTAGAACAACGACGACCACCACAACTACTACTGCTAGAACAACGACCACCATTACAACTACAGCTAGAACAACGACCACCACCACAACTACAGCTAGAACAACGACCACCATTACAACTACAGCTAGAACAACGACCACCATTACAACTACAGCTAGAACAACGACCACCATTACAACTACCGCCAGAACAACGACGACGACCACCACAACTACCGCTAGAACAACGACCACCACCACAACTACTGCTAGATCAACGACCACCATTACAACTACAGCTAGAACAACGACCATCATTACAACTACAGCTAGAACAACGACGACCATTACAACTACAGCTAGAACAACGACGACGACCACCACAACTACTGCTAGATCGACGACCACCATTACAACTACAGCTAGAACAACGACCACCATTACAACTACAGCTAGAGCAACGACCACCATTACAACTACAGCTAGAACAACGACCACCATTACAACTACCGCTAGAACAACGACGACGACCACCACAACTACTGCTAGAACAACGACGACGACCACCACAACTACAGCTAGAACGACGACCACCATTACAACAACCGCTAGAACAACGACCACCACTACAACTACCGCTAGAACAACGACGACCACCACCACATTTACTGCTAGAACATTGACGACTACCACTACAACTACAGCTAGAACAACGACGACAACCACAACTACAGCTAGAACAACGACGACCACCACAACTACTACCGCTAGAATATTGACGACCACCACCACTACTACCGGTAGAACAACGACATTCACCACAACTACAGCTAGAACAACAACCACCACCACTACTACCGCTAGAACATTGACGACCACCACCACTACTACCGCTAGAACAAAGACCACCACAACTACTGCTAGAACAACGACCACCACCACAACTACAGCTAGAACAACGTTCACCACCACAACTACAGCTAGAACAACGACCACCACCACAACTACAGCTAGAACAACGTTTACCACAACTACAGCTAGAACAACGACCACCACCACAACTACAGCTAGAACAACGTTCACCACCACAACTACAGCTAGAACAACGTTCACCACCACAACTACAGCTAGAAAAACGACCACCACAACAACTACAGCTAGAACAACGACGACCACCACCACAACTACAGCTAGAACAACGACGACAACCACCACCACTACTACCGCTAGAACAACGACGACCACCACCACAACTACAGCTAGAACAACGACTACTACCACCACCACTACTACCGCTAGAACAACGACCACCACCACCACTACTATCGCTACAACAACGAGTACCACCACCACTACTACCGCTACAACAACGACTACCACCACCACTACTACCGCTAGAACAACGACGACCACCACCACTACTACTGTTAGAACAACGACGACCACCACCAGATCTACAGCTAGGATAACGACGACCACTACAACTCCTACTGTTAGAACATTGACAATTTCCGCCACAACAACTGCTTGAACAACGACGACCATCACCAGATCTACAGCTAGGATAACGACGACCACTACCACTACTACTGTTATAACAACGACAATTTCCGCCACAACAACTGCTAGAACATTGACGACTACCACTACAACTACCGTTAGAACAACAACTACTTCTAGAACAACGACGACCACCACCACTACTACTACGGCTAGAACAACGACGACCACCACCACTACTACTACTGCTAGAACAACGACGACCACTACCACAACTACCGCTAGAACAACGACGACCACCACAACTACCGCTAGAACAACGACGACCACCACAACTACCGCTAGAACAACGACGACCACCACCAGATCTACTGCTAGAACATCGACGACTACCACCACCACCACTACTGCTAGAACAACGACGACCACCACTACTATTGCTAGAACAACGACGACAACCAACAGATTTGCTGCTAGAGCATCGGCTGCTATCACCACAAAAACGGCTGCTGCCAATACTGCTACAACGATTACTCGGGGAAAGAATGGGACAGGTTTAAATGAACGAACAAAGACACTTTATTTTCAAAGGGTCACAAATTGGGCGCAGGCTGTATTATATTTGACCCTTCCAAAACCCATCTTTCACAGTTATATTTGATCCATAAAGCATGTTATGTTCATATAATGCTTATTAACCAGCATAGTAGCATTACATTTTTGAGAAAATTGCGTAGTTAGGCAGGCAGACAAACAATTAGGTGGGTAGTCAGACAGATAGTTTGTCAAATGGGTAGGTAAATTTTACGTTCTTCTCCCCATTTACACACCGCTGCAAACTAGCTCGCTTCTGATTGGACGACCTACTGACTACCTCAATTCTGATAGATCGGCCTCGAGCGATCCGACTTTCACACAATGTCACGGGGATATTCCGCACTCACGCTCATACTGCGTGGTGTATATTTCATCATGCCAGAGCTTTTAATGCTTCTAAAACATTTAAATACTGGGTCTAACACATAACCCCTCTAGAGAGGGACAAAACCTGCGTCACAGGCCGTCTCTTTCTCTGAAATAAAAACTTAAATGTCAGACAACAACAGACTGCAACACCAATAGCCTCGACCGCGGTAGGCTAATCCAACCAACTCATCAATGGAGCTAACCTACAACTGGTAGTGTGTAAATGGGAAGACCATCGTATAAATAACCAATAGGTAGGTGGCGCTGGGGAAAGGGGGATATACAGTTTTGTAGAGATATGTTGGCAGACGGTTAGGAATGTTGACAGACTTGGGTATTGACATAATCTGCTGCAAACAGCATCAGTTATAATTAGGGTCTTCATTTGTTTTGACAAATTTACATTTGAAGTACTTTAATAAAGATCGTACATGAAACTAAACCCACCAGCCCACCCCACCTCTCCCGACTCACAGGGGTGAAAAAATAACGTGGTGGGAGGGGGGGGGGGTGTAAGGGCAACATAGCCGGGTTTGATGTCAACAGCCCAGGAGGGAACACTATAAGTCTTGTCTCGCTGCACGTAAAGTTGGCACTTAATGGCGGATTAACTTTCTCCACAACAAAGTCTGTTGGAGAGCGCCGAAACTACAGAACACCTTTGAAGTCAATGTGTTCAAACGACCTGTTTTATCGCTTAAAATCCGTGTTTAGATTGTTTAAGGTTGTAGTAATGATTTCCCTTCATGATGGAACGCCAACCAGCAAATTATTCATAATTTTTAACAAACTAAATGATTCTGGTAATTATCGAGACGGTAATGACATGAACTTTAAATGTAGGATGCTGTGAAACTCAGATACACTAAGGATTCAGAGAGTTGCATAATTCCGACAGTAAGTGCCCTTTCCTTATATGTATCTTTGTTATTATTCCTCATATATCGTACCTTGTATTTATCTCTTTTATCATTCATCTTATATCATTTTGTGTTTGTGTCGGAGGGCAACCATAGAGTCCACATCAACAGCATGTGCCACATCGCTAAGCGCCGGTAATCATTCTCTGACACTAACTCTCCTCCCTCCCATCGACCCCCCCCCCTCTCCCCGTCCCTCTCCCAAACTGGCACAGATAGGATGTCTATCTACGGGGAAATGTTTCTTGCCATTCAACGATTTCTGATTGAGGACCTGTTGAATGATTTCAGAATGGACTTGAATAGTTATACTGCGTACCCTGGTACTTCTGCGAAGACAGGTCGTGTTTGTTTTTGGTGTCATCGGGGCGCTATCACATCTTCACACAGATTTCAGCAGGCGTTCAGAGACATGTCTCAAGCAATCCATGGATGTAATTCATGAAGTCTTTTAAACTTAAATATTACAACAGTCAAGAGAGCCATACAGGCAGCAGAGGGACATTACTCAACAGTAAACAAGATAACACCATGACAAAGAGGCTCACTGTAATCAAGCTGGCTTTCTAGGGAACAGACACAACTTTCAACAACTGACAACGCCAACGAAAAGACAGAAGTAATGTCAATAGGAAGAAAAAAGGAGAATTTAAACATAGCATTGAAGCATACATATATTAAACAGGCATCTGAGTATGGAACAACATTCGCTGAAGATGGTACATTTAACAAAGAATTTAGCATCCTATGCAGTAAGGCTGGCCAAGTATTGTGACAGATAGCCGCTCCCCTACCCCTTAAAGCATAGGCAATCCCAGTTATCACAAAGAGACATCTCATACAAAACATATTTATTCCCCCCACCCTGTGCTACCAGTGCCAGACATGGTCACTCACAACAAAACATATTCATTCCCACCCTGTGCTAAATGTGCCAGACATGGTCACTCACAACAAAACATATTCATTCCCACCCTGTGCTAAAAGTGCCAGACATGGTCAGTCATAACAAAACATATTCATTCCCACCCTAATCTACCAGTGCCAGACATGGACACTCATGACAAAACATATTAATTCCCACCCTAATCTATCAGTGCCAGACATGGTCACTCATAACAAAACATATTAATTCCCACCCTAATCTATCAGTTCCAGACATGGTCACTCACAACAAAACATATTTATTCCTACCCTGTGCTACCAGTGCCAGACATGGTCACTCATAACAAAACATATTCATTCCCACCCTGTGCTACCAGTGCCAGACATGGTCACTCATAAAAAAACATATTTATTCCCACCCTGTGCTACCAGTGCCAGACGTGGTCACTCACAACAAAACAAATTCATTCCCACCCTGTGCTACCAGTGCCAGACATGGTCACTCACAACAAAATATATTCATTCCCACCCTGTTCTACCAGTGCCAGACATGGTCACTCACAACAAAACATATGCATTCCCACCCTGTGCTACCAGTGCCAGACATGGTCACTCACAACAAAACATATGCATTCCCACCCTGTTCTACCAGTGCCAGACATGGTCACTCACAACAAAACATATGCATTCCCACCCTGTGCTACCAGTGCCAGACGTGGTCACTCACAACAAAACATCAAAGAAAAATAGTAACTATGGAAATGAGGTGTCTGAGAAAGACTGTAGAAGTGACCAGAAGAGATCAAATCAGAATGAGGTCATACGAGATAAAGTCGGCACAGAACCAATTCTAAATTATATACAAAGACAGCAGATTAAATGGTTTGTCCACTTGGAGAGAATGCCTTCTAATGCTATACCATATAAAGTATATATCAAAAGAGGAGAGGACGTAAAGCAAGAGGTAGACCAAGAGCAATACGAGAAGATAACGTCAAAGAAACTCTACAGCCCCATGATATGTATATGGTTAAAGCAGTCAGAAGCGCACGAGACAGGACCTTAACTCCCTTGACACCTGAAGCGGTAGAAGAAGAAGATAACCATAAACAATGCTTAGTTTCCAATATACATTCTGCCAGTTTATTTCTCCTATTCCATCACAATTACTCAACCACTGTCATCGCTGTTCGCTTCTACACTTATGCCACAGTAATCATTTCTCAACGTTGACTACACTTCATTTAAGTTACATCAAAAAACATCAAGACTGTCTTCTTCCAACTCTGGTACACACCTGACCACTAGTCAACCTCGGACTTTGTCTAGTTCCCATCTCTAGCTAGGAATATCCCTTGCCGTGGTCTCTTGCACGGATTTTCTGTGGTCAGCCTGGAGATCATACAGCGCAGGCTCATCACAATCATAATCAGGATTCGTCTAGAAACAACAAAAGCAGCCCAAATAACAGAACACAATGGTTGGAGGCACCAGCAAAGAAAGACATGGTTGTTGCAAAAGCAAACGTCAGTTCGCCCCGAATGTTAACCCAGGGGTTCAAAATACATTACCACTTTTGCCACGCCAATGCTAAAAAACAGGTCTTCAATCCTTGGGAAAAACAACTCACACAAAAATTGCCTTAACATGTATTTAATGCATGTTTTCCCCCCTTCCTAAATGTATCAAGTGCACAATTAATAACTCGTCCCTCCCCCCTCCCCAAAGAAAATGTATAGAGCGACTTATAGACTTACTACATGACCTTTATCACCAAGGTTTATGGGAAGCTTTGACATCATCTTGGCTTTTAAAAAGCACACTGGGGTCATAACAGACCTCCTCCACTCCCGCCGCTGAGCGTTATTTTAGGTTACTATTTTCATAACCTATTTATCATTGCGCAAACGTACAAAGAACAAATGAAATTTAACTAAGCTTTTATTGATTTGGTCACTGCAGATGTAGCGATATATCGGCATTTACGGGACTGTTTCACATCTAGAAGTGGCTAGATTATTCTCGGGGCAACACGGCTAAGCATGATGTTTATACGGCCGGGAACAGATAGAGCAACAGATAGAGAATCTTTCCGGTGAGACTTTCAAAGTGTTCTACAAGGCACCTGTTGTAAAGAGATAATTAGTCCTGTCAGCCAGTCGTCATTTAGTTCACCTGCTGTAAAGAGATAATTAGTCCTGTCAGCTAGTCGTCATTTAGTTCACCTGCTGTAAAGAGATGATTAGTCCAGTCAGCCAGTCGTCATTTAGTTCACCTGCTGTAAAGAGATGATTAGTCCAGTCAGCCAGTCGTCATTTAGTTCACCTGTTGTAAAGAGATGATTAGTCCAGTCAGCCAGATGTCATTTAGTTCACCTGCTGTAAAGAGATGATTAGTCCAGTCAGCCAGTCGTCATTTAGTTCACCTGCTGTAAAGAGATGATTAGTCCTGTCAGCTAGTCGTCATTTAGTTCACCTGCTGTAAAGAGATGATTAGTCCAGTCAGCCAGTCGTCATTTAGTTCACCTGCTGTAAAGAGATGAATAGTCCAGTCAGCCAGTCGTCATTTAGTTCACCTGTTGTAAAGAGATGATTAGTCCAGTCAGCCAGTCGTCATTTAGTTCACCTGCTGTAAAGAGATGAATAGTCCAGTCAGCCAGTCGTCATTTAGTTCACCTGCTGTAAAGAGATGATTAGTCCTGTCAGCTAGTCGTCATTTAGTTCACCTGCTGTAAAGAGATGATTAGTCCAGTCAGCCAGTCGTCATTTAGTTCACCTGCTGTAAAGAGATGATTAGTCCAGTCAGCCAGTCGTCATTTAGTTCACCTGCTGTAAAGAGATGATTAGTCCTGTCAGCCAGTCGTCATTTAGTTCACCTGCTGTAAAGAGATGAGTAATCCTGTCAGCCAGTCGTCATTTAGTTCACCTGCTGTAAAGAGATTAGTCCAGTCAGCCAGTCCTCCTTTAGTTCACCTGTTGTAAAGAGATGATTGGTCCTGTCAGCCAGTCGTCATTTAGGTCACCTGTTGTAAAGAGATGATTAGTACAGTCAGCCAGTACTCCTTTAGTTCACCTGTTGTAAAGAGATGATCACCTCTGTCAGCCAGTCGCCATTTAGTTCGCCTGTTGTAAAGAGATGAGTACCTCTGTCAGCCAGTCGCCATTTAGTTCACCTGTTGTAAAGAGATGATTACCTCTGTCAGCGAGTCGCCATTTAGTTCACCTGTTGTAAAGAGATGAGTACCTCTGTCAGCCAGTCGCCATTTAGTTCACCTGTTGTAAAGTGATGAGTACCTCTGTCAGCCAGTCGCCATTTAGTTAACCTGTTGTAAAGATTGATTACCTCTGTCAGCCAGTCGTCATTTAGTTCACCTATTGTAAAGAGATGAGTACCTCTGTCAGCCAGTCGCCATTTAGTTCGCCTGTTGTAAAGAGATGAGTACCTCTGTCAGCCAGTCGCCATTTAGTTCACCTGTTGTAAAGAGATGAGTACCTCTGTCAGCCAGTCGCCATTTAGTTCACCTGTTGTAAAGAGATGAGTACTTCTGTCAGCCAGTCGCCGTTTAGTTCACCTGTTGTAAAGAGATGATTACCTCTGTCAGCCAGTCGCCATTTAGTTCACCTGTTGTAAAGAGATGAGTACCTCTGTCAGCCAGTCGCCATTTAGTTCGCCTGTTGTAAAGAGATGAAAAGCATGAAAGAAACTGTGTATGTTGCAGTACTACTGCAGATAAGGACATATGAAAAATATCTGAAGGATAGATAAGGACAGATGAATAATATCTGGAGGATGAATAGGGACAGATGAATTATATCTTGAAGGTAGATAGGGACAGATCAATTATATTTGGAAGGTAGATAGGGACAGATATATACTATGTGGAGAATGGATAGGGACAGATAATTTATATTTGGAGGATAGATAGGGACAGATGAATTATAAATGGAAGGTTGATAGGGACAGATAAGATTTCATACTGAATGTATAGAGGTATTAGGGTATGAAACGAACATTGATTACCACTAACTCTAACCCTACCCGCCTACCCCTGCCAGGATATTGGACTTCCTAGGGAATCCCTATGAAATCTCAGAGGCCCCGAGATGGGGTGAAATCAAAGAAAAGAACCGAAAACGGTTTGGGTAAGCAGTGGTGTCAACAGTTAAAAGACAGCAGATGGGGCTTTAAGGGACACTTCCAGTACTGGCGCCTTCTGTTGATGTCAATAAGGTCTCAGTTGGGCCCATTTTATCTGCAATCTCACATAAATGAATATGTCAGCTCAACCGCACTTGACAAAACACGCCCGCCATGACGTGAGAAATTGTCTCGTGAATTTGATATTTTCTGGTTAGATATTCATGTGAAACTGTGAACTTGTTCACTGTGGTTTACACACCGTTTGTGCGTCAACTTTTTGTGGAAAACGCCGGTTAAACAATGGTTTATGATTCTGATTGACACGATAGGATCCCGCTGCCTGTGTGAGGGCAATTCATCGGTGCCAATGGGAAAATCGGAGCCGGCAATGTCGACTAAGTGGATTTCTGGAGTAACCGAAGATTCAACAGGCAACTGTTCACATTAAAGTTAGGTTCAGCGCACGCAACACGGTCTGTTGTTGAACATATAACTGCAGCCTTGTAAAACTGGATGGTAACATAACGGTTGTCTA
This sequence comes from Candidula unifasciata, assembly GCA_905116865.2. Classification (NCBI taxonomy): domain Eukaryota; kingdom Metazoa; phylum Mollusca; class Gastropoda; order Stylommatophora; family Geomitridae; genus Candidula; species Candidula unifasciata. The sequence continues at coordinate 29,634 of CAJHNH020002522.1, read as the reverse complement.
TGTCCCATCGCATTCAAAAACTGGATGGTAACATAAAGGTTGTCTGTATCCTAGCGCGTGCACAAACTGGATGAGAACAGAATGGTTGTCTGTGTCCTAGCGCGTGCACAAACTGGATGAAAACAGAATGGTTGTCTGTGTCCTAGCGCGTGCACAAACTGGATGAAAACAGAATGGTTGTCTGTGTCCTAGCGCGTGCACAAACTGGATGAAAACAAAATGGTTGACTGTGTCCTAGCGCGTGAACAAACTGGATGAAAACAGAATGGTTGTCTGTGTCCTAGCGCGTGCACAAACTGGATGAAAACAGAATGGTTGACTGTGTCCCAGCGCCTGCACAAACTGGATGAAAACAGAATGGTTGACTGTGTCCCAGCGCCTGCACAAACTGGATGAAAACAGAATGGTTGACTGTGTCCCAGCGCCTGCACAAACTGGATGAAAACAGAATGGTTGACTGTGTCCCAGCGCCTGCACAAACTGGATGAAAACAGAATGGTTGACTGTGTCCCAGCGCCTGCACAAACTGGATGATTCAGCTTTATTATCAAGTCAAAAAATGGCCTTTATGCCTTCCAGCAGAGAAATGTCAAAGTGTCCATGTCTGTCTATCCATTGCCACATCTAGACATTCAGCAGTTCACTAATGCACTTACTCATGTATATATCAATCCGTACATCCATGCTATGTTCTTCCATCCATGCTATGTCCTTCCACTCACAAGTGTGTGTGTGTGTATATATATCAATCCGTACATCCATGCTATGTTCTTCCATCCATGCTATGTCCTTCCATCCATGCTATGTCCTTCCACTCACAAGTGTGTGTGTGTATATATCAATCCGTACATCCATGCTATGTCCTTCCATCCATGCTATGTCCTTCCACTCACAAGTGTGTGTGTATATATATCAATCCGTACATCAATGCTATGTTCTTCCATCCATGCTATGTCCTTCCACTCACAAGTGTGTGTGTGTTTATATCAATCCGTACATCCATGCTATGTCCTTCCACTCACAAGTGTGTGTGTGTGTGTGTGTGTATATATCAATCCGTACATCCATGCTATGTTCTTCCATCCATGCTATGTCCTTCCATCCATGCTATGTCCTTCCACTCACAAGTGCGTGTGTGTATATATCAATCCGTACATCCATGCTATGTCCTTCCACTCACAAGTGTGTGTGTGTATATATCAATCCGTACATCCATGCTATGTCCTTCCATCCATGCTATGTCCTTCCACTCACAAGTGTGTGTGTATATATATCAATCCGTACATCAATGCTATGTTCTTCCATCCATGCTATGTCCTTCCACTCACAAGTGTGTGTGTGTTTATATCAATCCGTACATCCATGCTATGTCCTTCCACTCACAAGTGTGTGTGTGTGTGTGTGTGTGTGTATATATCAATCCGTACATCCATGCTATGTCCTTCCACTCACAAGTGTGTGTGTGTATATATCAATCCGTACATCCATGCTATGTTCTTCCACCCATGCTATGTCCTTCCACTCACAAGTGTGTGTGTGTGTATATATATCAATCCGTACATCCATGCTATGTCCTTCCATCCATGCTATGTCCTTCTATCCATGCTATGTCCTTCCATCCATGCTATGTCCTTCCATCCATGCTATGTCCTTCCATCCATGCTATGTCCTTCCATCCATGCTATGTCCTTCAATCAATGCTATGTCCTTCCATCCATGCTATGTCCTTCCATCCATGCTATGTCCTTCCACTCACAAGTGTGTGAGTATATATCAATTCGTACATTCATGCTATGTCCTTCCACTCACAAGTGTGTGTGTGTGTGTGTGTATATATCAATCCGTACATCCATGCTATGTACTTCCACTCAGAAGTGTGTGTGTGTGTGTGTGTGTATATATCAATCCGTGCATTCATGCTATGTCCTTCCATTCACAAATGTGTGTGTGTGTGTGTGTGTGTGTGTGTGTGTGTGTGTGTATATCAATCCGTACATCCATGCTATGTCCTTCCACTCACAAGTGTCTGTGTAAATATCAATCCGTACATCCATGCTATGTCCTTCCACTCACAAGTGTCTGTGTATATATCAATCCGTACATCCATGCTATGTCCTTCCACTCACAAGTGTGTGTGTGTGTGTATATATCAATCCGTACATCCATGCTATGTCCTTCCACTCACAAGTGTGTGTGTGTGTATATCAATCCGTGTATCCATGCTATGTCCTTCCACTCACAAGTGTGTATGTGTATATATCAATCCGTACATCTATGCTATGTCCTTCCACTCACAAGTGTGTGTGTGTATATATCAATCCGTGCATCCATGCTATGTCCTTCCACTCACAAGTGTGTCTGTGTATATATCAATCCGTACATCCATGCTATGTCCTTTCACTCACAAGTGTGTCTGTGTATATCAATCCGTACATCCATGCTATGTCCTTCCACTCACAAGTGTGTGTGTGTATATATCAATCCGTACATCCATGTTATGTCCTTCCACTCACAAATGTGTGTCTGTGTATATATCAATCCGTACATCCATGCTATGTCCATCCACTCACAAGTGTGTGTGTGTGTGTGTATATATCAATCCGTACATCAGTGCTATGTCCTTCCACTCACAAATGTGTGTGTGTATATATCAATCCGTACATCCATGCTATGTCCTTCCACTCACAAGTGTCTGTGTATATATCAATCCGTACATCCATGCTATGTCCTTCCACTCACAAATGTGTGTGTGTGTGTGTGTGTGTGTGGGTATATCAATCCGTACATCAGTGCTATGTCCTTCCACTCACAAATGTGTGTGTGTGTGTGTGTGTGGGTATATCAATCCGTACATCCATGCTACGTCCTTCCACTCACAAGTGTGTGTTTGTGTGTATATATCAATCCGTACATCCATGCTATGTCCTTCCACTCACAAGTGTGTGTGTGTGTGTGTGTATATATCAATCCGTACATCCATGCTATGTCCTTCCACTCACAAATGTGTGTGTGTGTGTATATATCAATCCGTACATTCATGCTATGTCCTTCCACTCACAAGTGTGTGTGTGTATATATCAATCCGTACATTCATGCTATGTCCTTCCACTCACAAGTGTGTGTGTGTATATATCAATCCGTACATCCATGCTATGTCCTTCCACTCACAAGTGTGTGTGCGTGTATATATCAATCCGTACATCCATGCTATGTACTTCCACTCAGAAGTGTGTGTGTGTATATATGTATATATATATATATATATATATATATATATATATATATATATATATATATATATACATATATTTAAAGAGAGAGAGAGAGAGAGAGAGAGAGAGAGAGAGAGAGAGAGAGAGAGAGAGAGAGAGAGAGAGAGAGAGAGACAGTCGCCATTATGCCATTCTGTCTATCTCATGCTCACCTTTCTAGCCATTCTCCTGCACCAACGGACGACCCCTGTACCGGCGTCTGTCACACATGCCACCTGGACCTGAGGCCGACTGCGGGACCAACAATCAGACCAGAAATCTTCTTGCGTGTCGATATCGCCAGCTGCTATCAAAAGAAGATCAACTCACAGCTTAGCTGCACTCAGTCAATTCTCGCGGATCATCGCCAGAGGTCGCCTTCTCCACACGGTCGCAGCTCGGGGCTTTTACATTATTTACATATTTCTTCTGTCTTTAGTTAAATTATGCATACTTTAAATATCAGAGAATTCGTTCTAAAAAATTCCTACTGGCTCCGAAAGATTTATTATCATCAAATAGTTCTGTCGCTGGCTGGCTGTCAGCTTTCACCAAACCTTGCCCCACCCACATGGCTATGCCGTTTGACTAAGTGCTTATATGAGACCGTCGTATGTGTCTGTGGCTATATTTGCGCATTCCTTTTCTTCAAGGATCTCTTACAGAAGTGATGCATTTGTTTGCCCCATGCTTTGAAGGTCGTGTCTTCAGTTCAAGAAGGCATAATTCGGATTCTGATAGTTCTCCTCCACCCCAACCCTCCCCCCCCCCCCCAAATGGATGTCCTCCGTTATATCTTCCACCCTTCGTTTTTTCTCTTTCATATGGATTACTCTCTCTTTACCTTGTTCGTAGTTATTTCTCATCCATATGGATGTTCGTAGTTATCTGTTTTCTCTTCTATATGGACGTTACAAGTTTTTATCGCTCCTTTATGTCTCCCGATATCTCTCTTCCAAATGGATGTTCTCTGTAGACTACTGATTAGACTGTGACATCTGGTAATCTGGTAATCTGGTAATCCTAGTTTCAGCTTCATAGCAAACGGGTCACCCCACATATGCTCCGCTCCTGTGCCAACGAAAAACAAACGCAGCTCACAGTGTCACGCCATGCACTCAACTCAGAAGCTGGGCGACGAAACTACACCCTTCCAGTCTACAAATGGAGCAAAAATGCAACGGCCACCGTCTGGCAAAAAAAAAAAAAAAAATTTGCCACGGCTTTAAAAAAAAAAAAAAAAGGGTGGCCGTACCTAGAGTCCATTTCGACCGGAAGAATTATATGAGGGTTAATGAACGGTCACCCCAGCAGTACCCTCATTATTAGCTAGGGAAGGGACTTAGGACATTACATCCACCAGCAGGCGTCGCCCCTACAACGACCTGCCTGCCATCGTTAACGACTGTTCACCCAACAGCCATGCAGTTCTTTGGCACGAAGGAGACACCTTGAACTTGGGTTTCGTACTGCCGACTCCCTACTAAGATGTTATTTTATGTTCTGTTATTACAATTAATGTCACTGCACATTGGGCATACCCATGCGTGCTCAGTTCTCCGAAGCAGCAGCCACTCTAAAGTACTTCTACTAATTGTCCCCATGAGAACCTGGTTATATTGTCTCCTTTCTCGGCCTCGAAGACGGCAAAGACGTGCATCACCATGCTTAACTCCCATGTCACGCAATCGTGTTAGTGTCAGGGATTCCTTATTCTCCACTAGCCCAGTTCGTACAGTGTTGACTATGTCTGCTCTGTCCATACTTTTTCCCGCAATCATTAGTGCAGTGCTGGTCAGTTGGTCTGCTCGCTCATTTCCCTTCACGCCCGCATGACCCGGTGTGTAGATCCAGGTTACGGAGGTTAAGTGCGATTTCCTGATGCTTTCTATCCATTCAGAGCGCATACTGCCTGTGACTGTGACATATTTATGGATGTCACAAAATTGTGACGGGAGCTCTCGTCTTCCAAAATTGTTGTTTAGCATCAATGACCTTTTTGTAGCAGCAATATGTTCCCTGAAACTTGTTTCTTTCCACCACGGAATTTTGATTAATACACCGTGCTTGGGTGATCGCCAATGCCAACAGCTCAATTTTGGCCTGCGATTATAAATATGTAATGTACTTGAGGCGCTTTGATTGTTTCAGAAATAACTCTTTAATGGACGTGTCCGTTTTTGGCGGGTAAGTATCAGCTATTTATGATTAATTTGCGCCTTATGATTTTGATGTCTCATCGACGGAGTATTTTGAGTTGTCGTGTTTTATTTGCCTGGTACGGGAGCGATTCTGTGAAGTGTTTTTTGTTGTTGTTGTTGTTGCTTGATCTATTGTGTGAACAGAAGGTGAAAGTGTGGTCCTCGTCTGTGGTAGTGTTTCACCACACAATCAGCTTGGCTGTGTGCATGTTTTTATTTCTCTGTGCATTGCAGGTTTGTATTAGTTTTCGTTGATTTTTGTTGCAGTAATTTAATTATGAATTATTGTTTTCTTAAGTGTTCCACACAAAGTAGTATCGAGTGGTTTTTTGTTAAAAAAACAACAATATGTATTTGAGATCCTTGATAGAAGGATGCTGAACGTGCCCCAGCATTTGTTGTCTCTGAGATGTTATTAGACACTTTTACGTCCAGTACTGCCTCACTGTCACTGCACGGTCGGGGTTCCATACAATTGTCACTGCACGGTCGAGGTTCCATACAACTGTCACTGCCACTGCACGGTCGAGGTTCCATACAACTGTCACTGCCACTGCACGGTCGAGGTTCCATACAACTGTCACTGCGTATGAACGGTCGAGGTTCCATGCAACTGTCACTGCGTATGAACGGTCGAGGTTCCATGCAACTGTCACTGCGTATAAACGGTCGAGGTTCCATACAACTGTCACTGCGTATGAACGGTCGAGGTTCCATACAATTGTCACTGCGTATGAACGGTCGAGGTTCCATACAACTGTCACTGCGTATGAACGGTCGAGGTTCCATACAACTGTCACTGCGTATGAACGGTCGAGGTTCCATACAACTGTCACTGCGTATGAACGGTCGAGGTTCCATACAACTGTCAATGCACGGTCGAGGTTCCATACAACTGTCACTGCGTATGAACGGTCGAGGTTCCATACAACTGTCACTGCGAATGACCAGTCGAGGTTCCATACAACTGTCACTGCGTATGAACGGTCGAGGTTCCATACAAATGTCACTGCACGGTCGAGGTTCCATACAACTGTCACTGCACGGTCAAGGTTGCATACAACTGTCACTGCACGGTCGAGGTTCCATACAACTGTCACTGCGTATGAACGGTCGAGGTTCCATTCCATTATCGACATCAGCACGAAGCGGCCTTCTGCGAAATTTCCTGTACCTGAATCGAACCTTAAATTTCAGAATTATGAACCAGGTGTCTAACACCTAGCGTATCCCTGCCAAAATAAATACATGTGCTATCTCTCGTGTTATATTTAGAAATAGTAAGTAATTAATTTCCAACCTCTACCACGGTATACCTCTCATGCCTATTGTCCCAGCCTACACCATGGTGTGCCTATCATATCCCTGTTCCAATGTAGTTAAAACGGTTTGTCATTCAAAAATGCCCCAGGCGGACGACGAACTTTAGTACACCTAGGGTTGTGAAATTGTGAAACGCATTTACTAACGACTAAGTCATAGGGCGACGATTGATTTTTACCAGTGACTCCGGTTCGTGGCCAAGGTTGGTAGAGCAATCTCCCCCAAACAGATGTTCAAACCTCTGTAAGGTTTCATGTTTAGAAAACCAAACTGTGCAGGCCAGACGGAGGCCTAACAGTACAGGGATTCACCTCCTTGTCTGATGGTGAAGTCATCATATGTTGTTGTATTGCTTTGCTCAGTTGAAACATTTGGACTAGGGCTCGAAGATCGCTTCAGTGTAACAAAAAACATTTGCACGGGGCTTCAAGATCGCCTCAATGTAACATAAAACATTTGCACGGGGCTCAAAGATCGCTTCAGAAGATTTACCACCTCTAAGAGAAAACATTTGCTGTGGGACCAGAAGATTTACCCACTCTAAGAGAAAACATTTGCTGTGGGACCAGAAGATTTACCCACTCTAAGAGAAAACATTTGCTGTGGGACCAGAAGATTTACCCACTCTAAGAGAAAACATTTGCTGTGGGACCAGAAGATTTACCCACTCTAAGAGAAAACATTTGCTGTGGGACCAGAAGATTTACTCACTCTAAGAGAAAACATTTGCTGTGGGACCAGAAGATTTACTCACTCTAAGAGAAAACATTTGCACGCGGACTCGAGGATCCTCTGCATGTAACAAAAAACATTTGCAGGGAATAGAAGTTCGGCCTACTCTAAGGGAAAAAAAAATGTGTACTAGGACTTGAAGTTATACCCACTCTAAACTGAAACGTTAGTCTGGGACTCGAAGATCGACATGCTTTAAGAGGAAAAACGCGAACTCTGACACGAAGATCGACCAGTTCTAACAGAAAACATCCCCTCCATGTATGAGAAGGTGTGTTGGTACTTGTCCACTCCAGGTATAAAGTGGCGTATTGTTACTTGTCCTCTCCATGTATGAGATGAAATGTTCCCTCCATGTATGAGATGGTGTTTTGGTACCTGTTTCCTCCATGTATAAGATGGTGTGTTGGCACATGTCCCTCCATGTATGAGATGGTGTGTTGGTACCTGTTTCCTCCATGTATAAGATGGTGTGTTGGCACATGTCCCTCCATGTATGAGATGGTGTGTTGGTACTTGTCCCATCCATGTATAAGATGGTGTGGTGGTACCTGTCTCCTCCATGTATGAGATGGTGTGTTGGCACATGTCCCTCCATGTATGAGATGGTGTGTTGGTACCTGTCTCCTCCATGTATAAGATGGTGTGTTTGTACCTGTCTCCTCCATGTATGAGATTGTGTGTTGTCACATGTCCCTCCATGTATGAGATGGTGTGTTGGCACATGTCCCTCCATGTATAAGATGGTGTTTTGGCACATGTCCCTTCATGTATGAGATGGTGAGTTGGTACCTGTCCTTTCTATGTATGAGATGGTGTGTCGGCACATGTCGCTCCATGTATGAGATGGTGTGTCGGCACATGTCGCTCCATGTATGAGATGGTGTGTCGGCACATGTCGCTCCATGTATGAGATGGTGTGTCGACACATGTCGCTCCATGTATGAGATGGTGTGTCGGCACATGTCGCTCCATGTATGAGATGGTGTGCTGGTACCTGTCTCCTCCATGTATGAGATGGTGTGTTGGCACCTGTCGCTCCATGTATGAGATGGTGTGTTGGCACATGTCCCTCCATGTATAAGATGGTGTTTTGGCACATGTCCGTTCATGTATGAGATGGTGAGTTGGTACCTGTCCTTTCTATGTATGAGATGGTGTGTCGGCACATGTCGCTCCATGTATGAGATGGTGTGTCGGCACATGTCGCTCCATGTATGAGATGGTGTGCTGGTACCTGTCTCCTCCATGTATGAGATGGTGTGTTGGCACCTGTCGCTCCATGTATGAGATGGTGTGCTGGTACCTGTCCAAACGAGGAGAATTGATTGACTTTCCAGAAAACTGGCCATGGTATTCTGTGCTTCTTGTCGGGAGACATTTTTTCCCCAAAAGTTAACACATTGTTGACCAAATGCTTCCGAATGCGTGGAAAAAGGTCATACGTCCCCAGTTTATCTGATCATTCTCAAGATCGTACGTCCCCAGTTTATCTGATCATTCTCAAGATCGTACGTCCCCAGTTTATCTGATTATTCTCAAGATCGTACTTCCCAAGTTTATATGATCATTCTCAAGATCGTACGTCCCCAGTTTATCTGATCATTCTCAAAATCGTACGTCCCAAGTTTATCTGATCATTCTCAAGATCGTACGTCCCCAGTGTATCTGATCATTCTCAAGATCGTACTTTCCCAGTTTATCTGATCATTCTCAAGATCGTATGTCCCTAGTGTATCTGATCATTCTCAAGATCGTACTTTCCCAGTTTATCTGATCATTCTCAAGATCGTATGTCCCTAGTGTATCTGATCATTCTCAAGATCGTATGTCCCTAGTTTATCTGATCATTCTCAAGATCGTATGTCCCCAGTTTATCTGATCATTCTCAAGATCGTATGTCCCTAGTGCTTCTGATCATGTTTAAGATAATATATCAGTAAAATTTTGATCATATTCGAATTTTTGTGTCTCCCAATTTATGCGATCATGTTCAAGATCATATGTTCCCAGTAACTGTGATCATGTTCAAGATCATATGTCCCCAGTAACTGTGATCATGTTCAAGATCATATGTCCCCAATAACTGCGATCATGTTCAAGATCATATGTTCCCAGTAACTGTGATCATGTTCAAGATCATATGTCCCCAGTAACTGTGATCATGTTCAAGATCATATGTCCCCAGTAACTGTGATCATGTTCAAGATCATATGTTCCCAGTAACTGCGATCATGTTCAAGATCATATGTTCCCAGTAACTGTGATCATGTTCAAGATCATATGTCCCCAGTAACTGTGATCATGCTCAAAATCGTCTGTCCCCAGTATTTGTCACCATGTTCAAGATTTAATGTCACCAGTAACTTTGATCATTCTCAAGATCGTCTGTACAAAGTATACATAATCATGCTCAAGATCGTATGTCCCCAGTATATCTAATCATGTTCAAGATCATATGTCCCCAGTATATCTAATCATTTTCAAGATCATATGTCCCCAGTATATCTAATCATGTTCAAGATCATATGTCACCAGTAACTGTGATATTGTTCAAGATCATATGTCCCCAGTTTATCTAATCATGTTCAAGATCATATGTCCCCAGTATATCTAATCATTTTCAAGATCATATGTCCCCAGTATATCTAATCATGTTCAAGATCATATGTCACCAGTAACTGTGATATTGTTCAAGATCATATGTCCCCAGTTTATCTAATCATGTTCAAGATCATATGTCCCCAGTACATCTAATCGTGTTCAAGATCATATGTCCCCAGTTTATCTAATCATGTTCAAGATCATATGTCACCAGTAAATGTGATATTGTTCAAGATAATATGTCCCCAGTAACTGTGATCATGACTTGCATCCAAGGCGTCGATATTTCTGCCTCGGTCGGAACCTGGAATCAGCTCCTGTTGAGCGATGTGGTCACTATCCCGCTGGCCGTCTTCCCTTTCCTAAAACTCGATCTCACACGTAGTCAACCGCCAATACACAGTCAGGTCATAGTTTACCCTCGGAGCAGGAAATAGCAGAATAAAAATGTATGTGTGGGTGTGTGTGACTGTGTGTGTGTGTTTGTATGCAGTATTATGTGCGGATGTTATACAAGCCCACAAACGAAGACAAAAAAAAAAAAAAAAAATTGCACACGCACGCACCCATCTGTAGATAAAAGCATGGTGCTTGCAACGTTGTCATGCCCAGAAAGACAGACCTTTCTTGCCACTTATGCCTGACCGTGTCACAAGTCCTGTCCTATGTTACGGATTATTGTCACCGGCCGGTGCTATCGCATATTCTATATGTCACGATGTGAGCGCTTTTAAAGGTCCTAAAATACGTAGAACTGGCCCTAACCTTAACTCACTCCACCGCCCCGACTCCCCCCCCCCCCCCCGGGCCACAGCCTTAGCTTGTGTCCCACGAGATAGTGGAACCGACATGGCACGAGTGCTTGCAACCTATGACAAAATACGCCGTGTTTCTAGACGCTCATTAGCGTGACACCCCCGCGACATAGGACAGGCCCTGCGACACGACCAGGCATGAATGGCAGGGAAAATCACTCTCTTGCTGGGTACGAACTCGTTACAAGAACCATAAGTATAAATAAATAATTATGTCCCGGCTATAGCCGAACCGGTGACAAGTTTAGTCAGCTGGAGATGTAAATTATCTTGAATAATATCTACATAAATAACACTTGCGCATGCCCACTCTAACGAAATAATTATGGTAATATTATTATGTTTACGTATACGAGGTGAGAATATAATGCATGAATGAATGTGGAATATCCTTACGTGTTGTCTCACTTCTAGTTATGTAAAGCTGTGCACTATTGGTGTACTATATTCTGATTTTATAAATGAAATTGTAATTGTTTATTTCATGTCTGTATTATTTTATTTTATTATTATTTTCTTGTTGTATTACATCATCATTGCCTTTGTCTATTCATTGCTTATTTTCATATTTTGTTTTACATCTGAGGTTATCTGACTGAGATTATTCGGAAGACTTTCTTCTGAATCATGAGCCTCGTTTTTTGCTCTCTGCTTATCTGCGTAAGTTGTCGATGTATGCTGTGAAACCTACAAGAGGGGAGTTAGAAGACCCCATATCCTGTAAAAAAAAAATCATACCTCCACTTGAACATGTTCAAATGTTCATGCGATCGTTCTCCAGTGACCTGATAGAAACCAGGATGAGATCTTTGTTCATTCCATCATTGTTGAAGCAATCCAGTCTCTACCTATTGTGTTCAAACCATTGCTCTGGTCTGCAACTGCTACCGTGCAGGTTTGATGCTAGTCGACTTCTGTTCCTGTAATGTAAAATATCGCATCTGTGCAGCTTCTGTTTCCTCCAAAACCCAGCTGGACTTCTGAGCGTTGTTCTTCTAATAATGATATTCATCTTCTTTCAATTAGTTTGGCCTGTGTGGTTCAGTTATGATGTTCCTTTATAATTATTTCAATATGTCTTATTGCATTTGTGCCCCCCCCCCTTCCCCCCCCCCCCACACCGGTTTGATTATTTGTATGTCTGTTATTCTTCGGCCTGAGCAGATTTGCTTTGAAAATAGGATAATCTGAAATCCCAAGATCTTGAATAGTTTATTTATAAGATGTTTCATATAAGAACATGACCCGAATCCACAAATTAGATATACGGTGCTTCCTCGGTAGAGATCATGGCTTCCCGAGCGCTGCACGGCGGTTCCGGGTTCCGACTGCAACTTCCGGAGCCCCGTCGCCGCTGCAGAAAAATCTAAATACAAATAGAGTGAAATGTAACATTAAGAAACGACGAATCATTCAAACCTTAAAGAGATACTCCGCCATGGTATTAGGTCTACCAAATGTCTACTACAAATGGATAAATCCACTGATCTGGCTAACTGCTGGTTGAACTGGTATTTGTTGATGATGCTCACCTATAAGGCTGTCATAATGAATGCCTGCAGACGACTTCCAGCTAACACGTCAGGGTGTTCAATATTGAATATTTGAGATGAATTCTCTGTATCACACGAAATACAGTGGAGGAATGATTACGATGTATGTCAAGCTGGCACACAAACGATAATAGGTCACATGCTGCAGCCATTGTCTACATAATAAGTAAATAAAAAGTTACCATGCGAATTTTAAACAAAATAATAACAATTACTTTCAGATTGAATTTTGCAACAAAACATGCATTATTGTATGCAAGAAATCAATACTTTCATGTAGTGTAAACAAATAAAAGTCCACAATTCAAAAATAAAAATAGTCAGTTGGAGGGGTTTAACCTGTCTTTAAGGGATGCAGTTTACTAGTAAAATAGTCAGTTTTAAAGGTTTAACCTGTCCTTAAGGAATTGAGTTTACTAGTAAAAACGTCTTCCTGTTTGGTCATTAACTCTGGATGTAGTAAGTAACTTTCCAAAGTACACAGCTCTCAGCGTCATTACTGAGAAGACAAGGACAGACAACTCAGTGAAGTGGTTGCTTGCCCTTACTGTCCAACAGCCTCAAACCAAACGTAATATAAATTATCAATATCCAGTCGTTTCTTTGGAACCGACATTATTATATATGTTAACCATAAAACAGGAACACACACGAATTGGACACATTTTATTTCAAAACTAACTACTCAATAATTGTATGAACAATGCATGCGCATATGTTATCAGTAAGGAGGCAAAATAGAAAATATGCCGGTGTTTTGACAAGAGTGTGTTACTAATCATTTCAAATGCACGTTATAGATGAAGTTGTTTTCAGCAGATTGTGTCTATACCCACGTCTGTTAACATTCCTAACCCTCTGCCAACATGTCTCTACAAAACTTGAATCCCCCTTCCCCCTGCGCCACACACACACACACACACTCAAATGTTTTAAAAGTGTAAAAAGCTCTGGCATGATGAAATTTACAACACGCAGTATGAGCGCGAGTGCGGAATATCCCCGTGACCTTGTGTGAAAGTCGGATCGCTCGAGGCCAACCAATCAGACGTGAGGTGGTCAGTAGGTCGTCTAATCAGAAGCGAGCTAGTGTTTAGCAATTGTGTGTAGATGGGGAGACCAGTGTTAAATTTACCAAAAGGCCTTGTACTGCGCTGTGCATCCTCTGTTGCTGTGTTCTCGGCTGGACGTGGTCAATTGTCCAGTGGTTGCTGTTGCTGTGTTCTCGGCTGGACGTGGTCAGTTGTCCAGTGGTTGCTGATGCTGTGCTCTCGGCTGGGCGTGGTCAGTTGCCCAGTGGTTGCTGATGCTGTGCTCTCGGCTGGACGTGCTCAGTTGCCCAGTGGTTGCTGATGCTGTGTTCTCGGCTGGACGTGGTCAGTTGCCCAGTGGTTGCTGATGCTGTGTTCTCGGCTGGACGTGGTCAATTGCCCAGTAGTTGCTGATGCTGATCGCACCTGCTCTCATCGCAGCACATGTGCAAAGGACCAGGCCAGGATATAGAGTTAAATAAACGTGAGGGGGGGGGGGGGGGGAATCGGTCACCGTAGAGCATATTGTTGCTGTTTACAATGATACAATATCTACTCTATCAATGCAGCACATTTTGTTGTTGTCTACATTGATACAATATCTACTCTGTCACCACAGCTCATATTGTTGTTTACAACGATAAAATATCTGCTCTGTTCGACACCGCACCCTGACACTCATATTGTTTTTGTTTACAATGATACAATGTTTACTTGGATACCCAACACTGCAACTTATATTGTTTTTGTTTACAAGAATACAATGTTTACTCGGATACCGGACACTGCCACTCATATTGTTTTTGTTTACAATGATACAATGTTTACTTGGATACTGGATACCGCCACTCATATCGCTTTTGTTTACAATGATACAATGTTTACTTGGATATCGTTTTTGTTTACCATGATACAATGTTTACTTGGATACTGGATACCGCCACTCATATCGCTTTTGTTTACAATGATACAATGTTTACTTGGATATCGTTTTTGATACAATGATACAATGTTTACTTGGATACCCGACACTGCAACTCATATTGTTTTTGTTTACAATGATACAATGTTTACTTGTATACCGGACACGGCCACACATATCGTTTTTGTTTACAATGATACAATGTTTATTTCGATACTGGACACCGCCACTCATAATTTTTTTATTTACAATGATACAATGTTTACTTGGATACTGGACACCGCCACTCATTTAGTTTTTGTTTACAATGAAACAATGTTTACTTGGATACCAGACATCGCAACTCATATAGTTGTTGTTAACAATGATACAATGTTTACTTGGATACCGGACATCGCAACTTATATTGTTGTTGTTAACAATGATACAATGTTTACTTGGATACCGAACATCACAACTCATATTGTTGTTGTTAACAATGATACAATGTTTACTTGGATACCGGACATAGCAACTCATATTGTTGTTGTTAACAATGATACAATGTTTACTTGGATACCAGACATCGCAACTCATATTGTTGTTGTTAACAATGATACAATGTTTACTTGGATACCGGACATCGCAACTCATATTGTTATTGTTAACAATGATACAATGTTTACTTGGATACTGGACACTGCCACTCAGTCAGTCTTTTTAGCTAAAGCTTGTTGAGAAATGAGGTTTTAACGTCATTGTCAGTCATTCATTGGTTGTTAGTCAATGAGGTTTTAACGTCATTGTCAGCCATTCACTGGTTGTTAGTCAATGAGGTTTTAACGTCATTGTCAGTCATTCACTGGTTGTTAGTCAATGAGGCTTTAACGTCATTGTCAGTCATTCACTAGTTGTTAGTCAATGAGGTTTTAACGTCATTGTCAGTCATTCACTGGTTGTTAGTCAATGAGGTTTTAACGTCATTGTCAGTCATTCACTGGTTGTTAGTCAATGAGGCTTTAACGTCATTGTCAGTCATTCACTAGTTGTTAGACAATGAGGTTTTAACGTCATTGTCAGTCATTCACTGGTTGTTAGTCAATGAGGTTTTAACGTCATTGTAAGTCATTCACTGGTTGTTAGTCAATGAGGTTTTAACGTCATTGTCAGTCATTCACTGGTTGTTAGTCAATGAGGTTTTAACGTCATTGTCAGTCATTCACTGGTTGTTAGTCAATGAGGTTTTAACGTCATTGTCAGTCATTCACTGGTTGTTAGTCAATGAGGTTTTAACGTCACTGTCAGTAATTCACTGGTTGTTAGTCAATGAGGCTTTAACGTCATTGTCAGTCATTCATTGGTTGTTAGTCAATGACTTTTTAACGTCATTGTCATTCATTCACTGGTTGTTAGTCAATGAGGTTTTAACGTAATTGTCAGTCATCCACTGGTTGTTAGTCAATGAGGTTTTAACGTCATTGTCAGTCATTCACTGGTTGTTAGTCAATGAGGTTTTAACGTCATTGTCAGTCATTCACTGGTTGTTAGTCAATGAGGTTTTAACGTCATTGTCGGTCATTCACTGGTTGTTAGTTAATGAGGTTTTAACGTCATCGTCAGTCATTCACTGGTTGTTAGTCAATGAGGTTTTAACGTCATTGTCAGTCATTCACTGGTTGTTAGTCAATGAGGTTTTAACGTCATTGTCAGTCATTCACTGGTTGTTAGTCAATGAGGTTTTAACGTCATTGTCAGTCATTCACTGGTTGTCAGTCAATGAAGTTTTACCGTCATTGTCAGTCATTCACTGGTTGTTAGTCAATGAGGTTTTAACGTCATTGTCAGTCATTCACTGGTTGTTCGTCAATGAGGTTTTAACGTCATTGTTAGTCATTCACTGGTTGTTCGTCAACGAGGTTTTAACGTCATTGTCAGTCATTCACTGGTTGATAGTCAATGAGGTTTTAACATCATTGTCAGTCATTCACTGGTTGTTGGTCAATGAAAGTATAGGCGACCCTTTCCACGCATTGAGGCGTTTGAGGTATATAGGACTGGACTCTTTTTGTATAGACCAAACGGCACTTGATGGCAGATTAGTCATCATATCGCCGCCCTCGTTTACTTCCCAGGACTGTAATTGGTACCCACTCAAAGCTAGGTTGACCTGGGAGACATTTTTAAAAACCATCCGACGCCCATGAGGACTCGAACTCACGACCTTTCAACACCCAGCTGAGCATCTAGCCGCTAGACCACGGCCGCTCCTAGGTGTTATTAACATCGTTATAGAATTATTTTATCAATTTTGTCTGTGTGTGTGTGTGTGTGTGTGTGTGTGATAAATCGGCAAACCGTTAATTCAGTGATACCGTTAGTTTCATACATTTATTTTGTGATACCAATAGTTTCATACATTTATTCAGTGATACCAATAGTTTCATACATTTATTCAGTGATACTGATAGTTTCATACATTTATTCAGTGATACCGATAGTTTTATAAATTTGTTCAGTGAAACCGATAGTTTCTTACATTTATTTAGTGATACCGATAGTTTCATACATTTATTCAGTGATACCAATAGTTTCATACATTTATTTAGTGATACCAATAGTTTCATACATTTATTCAAAGATACCAATAGTTTCATACATTTATTCAGTGATACCAATAGTTTCATACATTTATTCAGTGATACCAATAGTTTCATACATTTATTTAGTGATACCGATAGTTTCATACATTTATTCAGTGATACCGATAGTTTTTTTTTTTTATTTATTCAGTGATACCGATAGTTTCATACATTTATTCAGTGATAGCGATAGTTTCATACATTTATTCAGTGATACCGATAGTTTTATACATTTATTCAGTGATATCGATAGTTTCATACATTTATTCAGTGATTTCGATAGTTTCATACATTTATTCAGTGATATCGATAGTTTCACACATTTATTCAGTGATGCCGATAGTTTTATACATTGTTCAATTGGTGATCTAGTAGATAGTAGCTGGCTGTATTATTTGGTTGATTGTGTTTGTTAATTGTAACGGATTAAACGGCTTATTTGTTATTTAGTTAGTTTGCTATTCTGTTACTTTGTACATCTTTTGTTTACACAAGTTTTAATTTTTTTTTTTTTTTAGGGATTTTATTTTTATTAGCCAGCCAGACAGCCAGTAAGAACGACAATACAGACCGTTACTTTGTTTTTCAGTTTATTATAAAACAACAGTAAAGTTTCTTCCTTCTTTCGTCCGGCTACTAGCCTGTTGTGAAAGTCGATTATGTATTTATTTGGTTGTTTAGTTGATGATAGGAGTTTTGTGTGCGTGCAGTTGTTTGTTTAGTTGAAAATAGGAGTTTTGTGTGCGTGCAGTTGCTTGTTTAGTTGATGATAGGAGTTTGGTGTGCGTGCAGTTGCTTGTTTAGTTGATGATATGAGTTTTGTGTGCGTGCAGCTGCTTATTTAGTTGATGATAGGAGTTTTGTGTGCGTGCAGTTGCTTGTTTAGTTGATGATATGAGTTTTGTGTGCGTGCAGCTGCTTATTTAGTTGATGATAGGAGTTTTGTGTGCGTGCAGTTGCTTGTTTAGTTGATGTTAGTAGTTTTGTGTGCGTGCAGTTGCTTGTTTAGTTGATGTTAGTAGTTTTGTGTGCCTGCAGTTGCTTGTTTAGTTGATGTTAGTAGTTTTGTGTGCGTGCAATTGTTTGTTTAGTTGATGTTAGGAGTTTTGTGTGAGTGCAGTTGCTTGTTTAGTTGATGTTAGTAGTTTTGTGTGCCTGCAGTTGCTTGTTTAGTTGATGTTAGTAGTTTTGTGTGCCTGCAGTTGTTTGTTTAGTTGATGTTAGGAGTTTTGTGTGCGTGCAGTTGCTCGTTTAGATGATGTTAGGAGTTTTGTGTGCGTGCAGTTGTTTGTTTAACTGATGATAGGAGTTTTTGTGTGCGTGCAGTTGCTTGTTTAGTTAGTGTTAAGAGTTTTATGTGCGTGCAGTTGTTTGTTTAGCTGGTGATAGGAGTTTTGTTTGCGGGCAGTTGCTTGTTTAGCTAATGATATGCGTTTTGTGTGCCTGCAGTTGTTTGTTTGGCTAATTTAAGGTGAGTTGGTCCGTGTACCGGTAAATAAGTTAGGTAAAGGACCCCTTTACACGCCTTTAGGCTTTAGGGCATATAGGGCTAGACTATATTTTTATCACACCGGCAACCTCTACTTCCCGGGACTGTATCCGGTACCCACTCAAGGCTGGGTTGTCTTGGGGGCCGTGTACCAGTAAGTCAGATAATTAGTTATCATGGTCTCATTTAGTGTGCTAGACATCTAGTGTGTGAGATAATTAGTTATCCAGGTCAGGTTTAGTTAGGTGTGCTAGACATCTAGTGTATGAGATAATTAGGTATCCAGGTCTTGTTTAGTTAAGTGTGCTAGAAATCTAGTGTGTGAGAAAATTAGTTATCTAGGTCTTGTTTAGTTAAGTGTGCTAGACATCTAGTGTGCGAGATAATTAGTTATCCAGGTCTTGTTTAGTTAAGTGTGCTAGACATCTAGTGTGTGAGATAATTAGTTATCCAGGTCTTGTTTAGTTAAGTGTGCTAGACATCTAGTGTGCGAGATAATTAGTTATCCAGGTCTGGTTAAGTGTGCTAGACATCTAGAGTGTGAGATAATTAGTTATCTAGGTCTTGTTTAGTTAAGTGTGCTAGACATCTAGTGTGTGAGATAATTAGTTATCCAGGTCTGGTTAAGTGTGCTAGACATCTAGTGTGTGAGATAATTCATTATCTAGGTCTGGTTTAGTTAAGTGTGCTAGACATCTAGTGTATGAGATAATTAGTTATCCAGGTCTGGTTTAGTTAAGTGTGCTAGACGTCTAGTGTATGAGATAATTAGTTATCTAGGTCTGGTTTAGTTAAGTGTGCTAGACATCTAGTGTGTGAGATAAATAGTTATCTAGGTCTGGTTTAGTGTGCTAGACATTTAGTGTGTGAGATAATTAGTTATCTAGGACTGGTTTAGTGTGCTAGATATCTAGTGTGTGAGATAATTAGTTATCCAGGTCTGGTTTAGTTAACTGTTCTAGACATCTAGTGTATGAGATAATTAGTTATCTAGGTCTGGTTTAGTTAACTTTTCTAGACATCTAGTGTATGAGATAATTAGTTATCTAGGTCTGGTTTAGTTAACTGTAATAGACATCTAGTGTGTGAGATAATTAGTTATCTAGGACTGGTTTAGTGTGCTAGACATTTAGTGTGTGAGATAATTAGTTATCCAGGTCTGGTTTAGTTAAGTGTGCTAGACATCTAGTGTGTAAGATAATTAGTTATCTTGGTCTGGTTTAGTGTGCTAGACATCTAGTCTGTGAGATAATTAGTTATCTAGGTCTGGTTTAGTTAAGTGTTCTAGACATCTAGTGTGTGAGATAATTAGTTATCTAGGACTGGTTTAGTTAACTTTTCTAGACATCTAGTGTATGAGATAATTAGTTATCTAGGACTGGTTTAGTGTGCTAGACATCTAGTGTGTGAGATAATTAGTTATCCAGGTCTGGTTTAGTGTGCTAGACATCTAGTGTATGAGATAATTAGTTATCCAGGTCTGGTTTAGTTAACTTTTCTAGACATCTAGTGTATGAGATAATTAGTTATCTAGGTCTGGTTTAGTTAACTTTTCTAGACATCTAGTGTATGAGATAATTAGTTATCTAGGACTGGTTTAGTGTGCTAGACATCTAGTGTGTGAGATAATTAGTTATCAAGGTCTGGTTTAGTGTGCTAGACATCTAATGTATGAGATAATTAGTTATCCAGGTCTGGTTTAGTGTGCTAGACATCTAGTGTATGAGATAATTAGTTATCCAGGTCTGGTTTAATGTGCTAGACATCTAGTGTGTGAGATAATTAGTTATCATGGTCTGGTTTAGTGTGCTAGACATCTAGTGTGTAAGATAATTAGTTATCATGGTCTGGTTTAGTGTGCTAGACATCTAGTGTATGAGATAATTAGTTATCCAGGTCTGGTTTAGTTAAGTATGCTAGACATCTAGTGTGTGAGATAATTAGTTATCCAGGTCTGGTTTAGTCTGCTAGACATCTAGTGTATGAGATAATTAGTTTTCTAGGTCTGGTTTAGTGTGCTAGACATCTAGTGTATGAGATAATTAGCTATCCAGGTCTGGTTTACTGTGCTAGACATCTAGTGTATGAGATAGTTAGTTATCCAGGTCTGGTTAAGTTTGCTAGACATCTAGTGTGTGAGATAATTAGTTATCCAGGTCTGGTTTAGTGTGCTAGACATCTAGTGTATGAGATAATTAGTTATCCAGGTCTGGTTTAGTGTGCTAGACATCTAGTGTATGAGATAATTAGTTATCCAGGTCTGGTTTAGTGTGCTAGACATCTAGTGTGTGAGATAATTAGTTATCCAGGTCTGGTTTAGTGTGCTAGACATCTAGTGTATGAGATAATTAGTTATCCAGGTCTGGTTTACTGTGCTAGACATCTAGTGTGTGAGATAATTAGTTATCCATTTCTGGTTTAGTGTGCTAGACATCTAGTGTATGAGATAATTAGTTATCCAGGTCTGGTTTACTGTGCTAGACATCTAGTGTATGAGATAATTAGTTATCCAGGTCTGGTTAAGTTTGCTAGACATCTAGTGTGTGAGATAATTAGTTATCAAGGTCTGGTTTAGTTAACTGTTCTAGACATCTAGTGTATGAGATAATTAGTTATCCAAGTCTGGTTTAGTGTGCTAGACATCTAGTGTATGAGATAATTAGTTATCTAGGTCTGGTTTAGTGTGCTAGACATCTAGTGTATGAGATAATTAGTTTTTTAGGTCTGGTTTAATTTGCTATACATCTAGTGTGTGAGATAATTAGTTATCTAGGTCTGGTTTAGTGTGCTAGACATCTAGTGTGTGAGATAATTAGTTATCCAGGTCTGGTTTAGTGTGATAGACATCTAGTTTATGAGATAATTAGTTATCCAGTTCTGGTTTAGTGTGATAGACATCTAGTTTATGAGATAATTAGTTATTAAGGTCTGGTTTAGTGTGCTAGACATCTAGTGTGTGAGATAATTAGTTATCCAGGTCTGGTTTAGTGTTCTAGACATCTAGAGTGTGAGATAATTAGTTATCCAGGTCTGGTTTAGTGTTCTAGACATCTAGTGTGTGAGATAATTAGTTATCCAGGTCTGGTTTAGTGTTCTAGACATCTAGAGTGTGAGATAATTTCACTGTCTAGTTTGGTGTGCTAGATAACTAGAGTTGGAGATAATTCAACAGTCCATTTTTTTACTAGACAACTGGTGTGTGAGATAAGACAACTGTCAAGTTTGATTTGTTACTATACAACTAGTGAGTTAAATAAATCAACTGTCGAGTTGTGTGTGGTAGACAACTAGTGTGAGATAACTCAACTGTCGAGTTGTGTGTGGAAGACAACTAGTGTGTGAGATAACTCAACTGTCGAGATTTTTTTCCTAGACGACTAGTGTGTAAGATAACTCAACTTTCGAATTTGGTGTGCCTTTTAACTAATGTGTGAGCTAATTTAACGGTCGAGTTTGGTGTGTCTGACAACTAGTCTACAAGATAACTGTCAAGTTTGGTGTTCTATAAAACTAGTATGTGAAATAATTCAACTGTCGAGTCTGGTGTGCTTTAAAACTAGTGTGTGAAATAATTCAACTGTCGAGTGTGGTGTGCAATAAAACTAGTGTGTGAAATAATTCAACTGTCGAGTCTGGTGTGCAATAAAACTAGTGTGTGAAATAATTACAACTGTCAAGTCTGGTGTGCAATAAAACTAGTTTGTGAGATAGTTCAACTATCTAGTTTGGTGTGCTATAAAGCTACTCTGTAAGATGGTTCCACTATCGAGTTATGTGTGCTATAAAACTAATGTGTGAGATAATTCAACTGTCGCGTCTGGTGTGCTATAAAACTAGTATGTGAGATAATTCAACTGTCGAGTCTGGTGTGCTATAAACTAGTATGTGAGACTATTTAACTTTCCAGTTTGGTGTGCTATACAATTAGTCTGTGAGATAATTTAACTGTCGAGTTTGGTATGCTATAAAATTAGTCTGTGAGATAATTTAACTGTCGAGTTTGGTATGCTATAAAATTAGTCTGTGAGATAATTTAACTGTCGAGTTTGGTGTGCCTAAAAACTGTTGTGGGATGAATGGTTAGCTACTCGACTGTGGAGCCCGTGTGCTACTCAACTATTCGGTGATCTAGTTAGCTGAGCGGTGAAAACTAGCAACAAATAGAATCATAAAACAGGAAAGAAATGCGTGGGTGTCCAGCAGAACAACTCAATTTCATGTATCGACGACCGTCAGCGGTAGCTGCACAATTAATCCCCAATAAAAGCTCTCATTTCATAGGTTTTATTCATCGCAAGTTTTCCCTGGGACAAAGTGACCAAACTCTGCTGTGGCGAATACAGATCTCCCGGAGAATAGAGTAGCGCAAGCATTAACTTGGGACGTTCACCCACGGCCGCCAACTGGCAAGTGAAGACATTAGACAGGAAGGAATCCATTGGCTTCAGTAGGTCTGCTGCGTTTTTGTCAACACCGGTCAGCCGCCTATCAAATCGTGCTGGTCGATCCTGGTTTATGGCTCCCTAATTGCTTTCCCTTTGCTTCATTCGTTGGTGGTATTTTGTTTGACTGGTAGATTCCATTCACTATTCCGTAATGGCTTGTCGGTCTCGTCACGTCATCCTTGTGCTTCTTCCATTCCCTCTGAGGGATTCCGTACATGATTTGTGTCCGATTTTTCTTCATCGATTTAAGAAGGTCCTTGAGGTTGCATGTACCAGCAGTCAGTGCTGTCCATGTGGATCATTGTTCCCCTGGTGTGTTGAGACATGTTTATTTCTCCATGATATTTCTATTTTGTATAAACGTTGTTTGATAAGCTAAACTTACAGAAATGTGTGCTGAAAAATATAGCTGACATTTCTTTCTGTTAGCCACAGACAACCTGTCATTATAATTGCCCATATAGTTGTTTTGCGAAGTTTTGGATGTGTCTCTTTCATTCAATCTACAGATAATCAGTTTGACGTTTGTAACAGTTTTCTCATTGTGGGTATGTATATCTTGTACTGTGGTTGTCAGCAGGGTCGTGTTTAAGGTGTGTGACTCCCCTGTGCGGTCATGAAGTTTACGCCCCTTGTTTCCACGGCTTAACTTCTCCATCGTTCTTCGCTTGCATCACTATTTGTTACTGAAAACGTGTTGAAGTATTTCTATTGAAACAAGCGAATACACAGCAGGTATCACAAATGTGTTGGTTGTGCTTTATCTCTAACTTTAACTTCCAAATGAATTTAAAACTTTTTAGGGCGGTGTAGACAGGGGAGGGGGGAGGAACAATATCACTAGATTGGATTTCCACAGGAAATAAACGAAGACTCAAAAAACAGGTGGAGAAGAGAGCTAAAGAGGGAAGTTGAAAAGATTGGTCGGATATGAGAAGAGCTGCATGTGATAGCCAAGAATTGAACGACTTGTCATAAGTTGGTTGAGGGCCTATGCTCTATCAAGGGCTAGAACACCGCCTTGCCCCTTCCCCCCGTGTACTGTAAAATACTACTTTGCAAGAAGACACTCAGCCTCACACCTAACGCTATCTTGTTCATTCTCTGAACTTGTTCCAAATGCAGAAAACATCGCTTTTTAGCCACCTGATGGGGACACCATCGAGGTTGACAGTAATGTCAGTAACATGCTTGCACCATAAAACACATATCTACAAGCTGTTCCATCTGCCCGTACAATCTGCAAAGCACAGTCTGCTGTAGCACAGAATGTTACAGCTCATGGTCACATTGGATTCTGCCGCTCAATATGGAATGTATAAATAATAGGAGTTCTGTTGTAGAGTCTTGCCTACAATCGTGAATATGTCTCAGACACGCTGGATGTAGCAAGAATAACCTGTCAGAGGTCCATATTTGAACTTAACGAGTTCATTAGCTACTGCTGTGTGTGTGTGTGTGTGTGTATATAAGCGTGTGTTTATATCAGTGTGCGTGTGTTTATATCAGTGTGTTTGTGTGCGTGTGTATGTGTGTGTGTGTGAGCGTGTGTCTGTATGTGCGTGCGTGTTTGTGTATATATGTGTGTGTGTGCGTGCGTGAGTGTGTCTGTGTGCGTGTGTGAATATCTGTATGTGTGTGTGTGAGAGCGCGTGCTCGTCTGTGTGTGTGTGTGTGTTCGTGTGTGTGTGTGTGTGTGTGTGTGTGTGTGTATATATATTTGTGTGTGTCTGTGTGTGTGCGTGTGTGTGTGTTTCGCATCCGCTTCTGATATTTCTGAGCTTTCTGGCGGCAGTCGAGTGCTGCCATGCCAAGGCTAAGTGGCGCACCAATCGTATCATTTAATTGTAATGCCACATCATCATCAGCAGGTGCCTTGCCGACTGGCGTGGGCGATCATACCTCTCTACAATCTGCGATCTCCTGCAGCATGTATTAGTTCGTGTGCTGACACACCTCCATGCCATGCAACAAGACTGTCAAGAATCTTCTTTCGTTGTCTTCCTCTATCCTTACTTTGACATATAAAGGAATAATTCTTTTCTTTGTTACCACCTTTACTTCTGTCTTTCCATTACTCAAACTGAGGCCCATTCTTCCACGTTCCACCACCATAATGTCTACATTTTCTGTAGTTCTTTCGCCTTGTTTGTATCAAGATTATGACACCAGCATAACGTAAATTGTTTATATTGTGCCAACCAACCACAATTCAAGACAAATCAATTCAAGATCTCATTATATATTCACTGTATAGTGAAAAAATATGTGACAGTACACATCCTTGTCGTACGCCCCTCTTTATGCTCTGAAATTTACCTAAATAGTTGTTAATTCTTATAGATGCTGTTTGCTGTCAATACATATTCTTTATTATTCGTTGATCTTTTCCATCAATATTTAATTTTTTCAACAGTTTGATTACTTCTTCATGTTTGACACAGTCAAATGCTTTCGTATAGTCTAAGAAGCACAAGTACAAATCAATCTTTACCTTTATAGTTCTTTTTGACAATGTCCTTAGGAAGTATATAGCATTGTTTGTCCTTCTGCAAATCCACATTGTTCATCGCTGATTTCTGGTTTAATTTTGTTTCCTATTCTTCTCATAATTGTTCTCAGTAAAATCTTAGTCATGTGACTCATAAGACTTATTGTGCGATGGTCTTTACATTTTAAAGAGCCTGGTTTCTTTGGCAGAGCTATAAATATGGAGTTTAAAAGGTCATGTGGAATATCCCCACATATATGCCACAACAGCCATCTGATGAGGGTTTCATAATGATAAAAGCAATGCAAACCTAAACATGTCGCCGCCCTGAAGATGTCGCCGCCCGGCAAATGTCGCCGCCCGGCAAATGTCGCCACCCTGCAAATGTCGTCGCCCTGTGCAGCTGCACATTCTTAAGTAGTAGAGCACTGGTAATGTTTGTTGTCAGTCAGGGCAGTACCAAGTGGGCTGACTGCAGCGAATTGTGGTCAAAATGTCGCTTGTTTGTGTTCTGTATTTTAACACGTCGTTATTTTTGTATTTCTTGATATTATCTTCTCACTTTCCACATCGGTTATCACCACCTCCACAATCATCATCGTCATCATTATCATCGTCACCATCATCATCATCATCATCATCATGCTGTGCCACAAACGTCACATAGGGCTCGCAGTTCTATCAGTTACAACCCTGTGACAACCAAAGATAGGCTAGTCCAGCACCTGGTCTCTCTTAAGAACACTTGTGCTTTTATTATCCAACGTTTCCATTAGCAGCGACTGCTCCCTCTAGCGGATTTTATTGTTCAGTCTTGGGCATTAGCCAACACTTGCCTACTCGCTCAACGATCTCAATCCTGGGCATTAGCCAGCACTTGCCAACACGTTGAATGATCTCAATCTTGGGCATTAGCCAGCACTTGCCTACTCGTTCAATGATCTTAATCTTGGACATTAGCCAGCACTTGCCTACCCGCTAAATAATCTCAGTCTTGGGCATTAGCCAGCACTTGCCTACTCGCTAAATAATCTCAATCTTGGGCATAAGCCAGCACTTGCCTACTCGCTAAATAATCTCAATCTTGGGCATTAGCCAGCACTTGCCTACTCGCTCAATGATCTCAATGTTGGGCATTAGCCTGCACTTGCCTACTCGCTCAATGATAATAATCTTTGGCATTAGCCAGCACTTGCCTACTCGCTCATTGATCTTAATCTTGGACATTAGCTAGCACTGGCCTACTCGCTAAATAATCTCAATCTTGGGCATTAGCCAGCACTTGCCTACTCGCTAAATAATCTCAATCTTGGGCATTAGCCAGCACTTGCCTACTCGCTAAATAATCTCAATCTTGGGCATTAGCCAGCACTTGCCTACCCGCTAAATAATCTCAATCTTGGGCATTAGCTAGCACTTGCCTACTCGCTCAATGATCTCAATGTCGGGCATTAGCCGGCACTTGCCTTCTCGCTCAATGATTATAATCTTTGGCATAAGCTAGCACTTGACTACTCGCTCAACGATCTTAATCTTGGACATTAGCCAGCACTTGCCTACTCGCTCAATGATCTTAATCTTGGACATTAGCCAGTACTTGCCTACTCGCTCAATAATCTCAGTTTTAGACATAAGCCAGCACTTGCCTACTCGCTCAATAATCTCAATCTAGGGCATTAGCCAGCACTTGCCTACTCGCTCAACGATCTCAATCTAGGGCATTAGCCAGCACTTGCCTACTCGCTCAACGATCTCAATCTTGGACATTAGCCAGCACTTGCCTACTCGCTCAACGATCTCAATCTAGGGCATTAGCCAGCACTTGCCTACTCGCTCAACGATCTCAATCTAAGGCATTAGCCAGCACTTGCCTACTCGCTCAATAATCTCAATCTAGGGCATTAGCCAGCACTTGCCTACTCGCTCAATAATCTCAATCTTGGACATTAGCCAGCACTTGCCTACTCGCTCAATAATCTCAATCTTGGACATTAGCCAGCACTTGCCTACTCGCTCAACGATCTCAATCTTGGACATTAGCCAGCACTTGCCTACTCGCTCAACGATCTCAATCTTGGACATTAGCCTACTCGCTCAATAACCAAACTTCCCAATCCTCAAAATTGTAAAAATTAATATTGCTAGAAGCAAAGACTGCCGGTGTTATTGGGCAGCATCCTCCATGAAGGAGTAGACAGAGATGTGAAGGCATTTTTTTCAGTCTGTGGCTCTAGACGAGGGAGGCCACCAATAATATGTTTCGGTTAGCGGTAGATAATTTAAACACCGGCCGGCCGACACACACACGCACTCGCGGAGACACAGACACACGCGCACACACAGACACACACGCACACACACACACACACACGCATACACACACACACACACGCATATAAATGTTGGGTGGTTGTAGCAATTTTCAACAACCGCACTTCCTCCGCCCCACCCCGCTCGAGGATCGGGAGCAGATATTTACGATCTGACATTGCGTGCAAGCCCTACCTGGTATGTTGCAGGAGTTCTCGCAAGCTTACCACAAACCGATGATGTTTTCACCACTCCCGTCAGAAGAGGCAAGAATTCAATATTTTGTGCAATTTTTGGGGGCGGAAGTTTCAACTGACAGGGTTGTGTCTTTTTAAGATAAAGCTCTGCCTGTTCGCTGTGAACTGTTTCCGGTTCGTGCCCTCAAGAAATCTGCTTACTTTATTTAATCGGTTCGCAGGTAGGTCTTTCATGTTTGGCAACCGCTCTGGGCAAAACCATCTCTCTTTTTTTTTTTACAGGAGAAGCTGGCGCAGACATGAAGGTGCGCCGTTTGTGTCTGCATTGCCACAACGTAACGAGTCTTAAACCAATACCACATGAAAACTGATCTCAGATGATGTCACAATTTTACCGCTCTTTTTCCATTATGACTCCAGACGATAGAATCTCCACAATGGTCCCTGTATTGTCCCAGTTGGTGTTACTTTTGACTCCAGTTGATAGAATCTCTCTACTGGTATGTGTATTGTTCCATCTTCTTTAATCATTAACTTCAGATGATGAAATCTCTCCTCTTGTATCAAGCGTGATATCATCACTGACTCCATATAATATAACCTCTCCACTGTTCCCGGTTTTGTTCCACCTGATTTATCATTGACTTCAGGTGATATCATCTTTCTACTGGTCCTTGTCCTATCTGGTGTTTTCATTGAATCCCGATGATAGAATCTCTCAATTTGTTCCTGTATTTTCCCATCTCGTGTTTTCATTGAATCCCGATTTGAGAATCTCTCAATTTGGTCCTGTATTTTCTTATCTGGTGTTTTCATTGAATCCCGATGATAGAATCTCTCAATTTGTTCCTGTATTTTCCCATCTCGTGTTTTCATTGAATCCCGATTTGAGAATCTCTCAATTTGTTCCTGTATTTTCTTATCTGGTGTTTTCATTGAATCCCGATGATGGGATCTCTTAATTTGTTCCTGTATTTTCCCATCTGGTGTTTTCATTAACTCCAAGTTATAGAATCTCTTAACTGATCCAAGTTTTGTTCCATCTAGTGTTATCATTAACTAGATGATATATTCTCTCCACGCATTCTTGTTTTGTTCATCCTGGTGTTATCATTTTCTCTAAATGATAGAATGTCTCCACTTATCCCTTTATTCTCCCCCGCCCCCCTCCTATGGTGTTTTCAGTGACTCCAGATAATATAATCTCTCCACTGGTCCCATTGTTGTCTTACATGGTGTTATCGGTGACTCCAAAGGATAGAATCTCTCCATTTGTCCCTGTATAATACTCCCACCTGATGTTATGATTGACTCCGGATGATATAATCTCTCCACTGGTCCCTGTATTGTCTTTCCTGATATAATCATTAAATACACCTGAGAGAATCTTTCCACTGGTCCCTGTATTTTCTTCCCTGTCATAATCAGTTATTCAAAATGATAGAATCTCTTCGCTGGTCTCTGTATTTTCTTCCCTGCCATAATCATAGATTACACGTAATGGCATCTCTCCCCTGGTCCTCGTATTGTCTCCTTTGATATTATCATTGATTCCAAATGATGGAATCTCTCCTTTGGTCCCTGTATTGTCTCCCCTGATATTATCATTGATTCCAAATGATGGAATCTCTCCCTTGGTTCCTGTATTGTCT
>CAJHNH020002521.1:19085-104804 GCA_905116865.2 Candidula unifasciata | reverse complement strand
GAGTGCAGATGTGGGTGTGAGTGCAGACATTGTGTGGGTGTGAGTGCAGACATTGTGTGGGTGTGAGTGAGTGCAGACATTGTGTGTGGTGTGAGTGCAGACATTGTGTGGGTGTGAGTGCAGACATGTGAGTGCAGACATTGTGTGGGTGTGAGTGCAGACATTGTGTGGGTGTGAGTGCAGACATTGTGTGTGTGGGTGTGTGAGTGCAGACATTGTGTGGGTGTGAGTGCAGACATTGTGTGGGTATGAGTGCAGACATTGTGTGGGTGTGAGTGCAGACATTGTGTGGGTGTGAGTGCAGACATTGTGTGGGTGTGAGTGCAGTGTTGTAGGAAGTTGGAGAAAACAAATGGAAAAGAGCAGGTAGAAGCTACACTATCGACAACTCGAATTAGCAACGTCCAACAACATTTGATAATAAGCGAGAACTCAGGCTGGTTTCAGTTGTAGATCAGTGTAACGAGACATGGTTTTCCGCCCCCATCACTGGTTTTAGTTAGCTGACACCACGAATAATAAAACTGATTTCCGTCCAGATTCTGCGGCCGTTTGAAAGGAAAAAAGTGAGGGGGGGGGGGGGGGGGAGTGTTGACCCTCTGCCTCGTAACAAGCATTTCCTAAAAGGAGACAAATTAGAGGTTTTCCTTCGAAGTCGGTGTTCATCAGCCTGAGAGGTGAGGAACCATCATTCTGCATTCAGAAAAGCCAGATAAGTAAAACCCTGTATGCACGTCAGGCTCAAGTTTGTTTCACCCCAATTATATTTTATGTGCAGCGGGACCGGACTAATGCTTTGAGAAGTTATGCAAGACATTCAAGCTGGGGTGCAAATATATAATCAGACTGCAATTTGGCAACATTAGCGCAGGAGCGCCGAAACCTGGGGAGGGAGAAGCTGGCGTAGGCACTTTGAGGACACCCGACCCCCCCCCCCCATATAAAAGAACAACATTAAGTGGGTTAAGCGCCCACTGCCAACCATGTATAGAAGTCCCTGCTTTCAAAATTTTCGGTGATTTTTTTATCCCCCCCCGGGGTTTCCCCTTTATTTCAACTCTGTGTGTTTGCGATGTTGTGTTTTCCTGCTATCGTGTGGATATTTGTCTGTTTGCTTATGTATTGTTAGTCTGTTTACATTTGTTGCCGTTTGTTTGTGTCTGTTTGGTGTTATGTGCAAAACACTTTAAAAAACACAAGAAAGAAAGGGGTATATGGGAGGTCGGTTATAGAAGGAGCATGGTCTCACTTTGTTCATTTTACGGTTGTCTATTTCCTTTTTGTTGATTAGATTGTGTCATAATGATATTTTCTCCATCTCTGGTACAATCTTTCTGCTGTTGCTTTAAATTCTTTTATATTTGCGTCGTAAAATGTCCGAAGATTTGAATGTTCTAGTATTTCTCCTTCTTCGCAAAGGCTGTCCACGTATTTTGTGCCAGTCCATCGATATAGTTTTTGTTGTGTCTATAGTAGAATTCTTCTTTTACGAGCATGTATTTCATAAATTCTTTTTGATCTGGGTTTCTCATCTCAGCTAGCTCTTTTAAGAAGTCCCACCACATCCCTTCGTCTCTCTCTATTGTTGGGTCATCCGTTTCCGTTTTTTTCTGTAGTCTCTCTTGTTTCTGGTATCCGAGGGGTGCCCTTGGTTGTCGGTGATTAGTCTAGGGATAAGAAAGATAGTGGTGAGTCCGGAAGTTCCATCATCAATGACCTCCACTTTCAGTGTGTACCCCATTCCCCGTACTCGCGAGCCCTAGGCTAAAGTGATTTGTGTGGGCAGGGGTCTGTTTGGTCTCCAGGCATGGTGTCGGCCTTCTGGTAATCCCCTCTGGTCTCCGGGTAGCGAGATCGGACGTCCGTGTGCATTGTTAAAAATCGAAAAAAGTAGCCTTAAGTAACTAAATTAATTTTATGCTGAATAATGCCCGAATTTGTTTGAGCGATTGGTATCTGGTGATGTGCAAAGCTTGACGTGAGCTCTGTTTGAAATGTAAGCTTGTTATGTTTAAATTTGATTTTGCATTTGTTTAAAATTTATTTATGTCCTTAGTGAGTTGTGAACTTGGCTTAGATTGTTCGTTTATTGTTCTAATCTTGTGGTGAGCAAAACGTAGCCAGGTATGCGTGGTTTACAGTTGGCGTTGTGCAAAGTGTGAACTCTGCTGAAGTTGTGAGTTAATGTTCATCTTGTGTTGAGCGATTGGAGCACTTATATGGTTGGCATAAGAAGCCTTACAAAGTGAGTCATGAACTATGTTTAGGTCGAGATCGTTATGCTAATCTTGTGCTGAGCAATGTTAAATTTGAAATAAGACCATACACAATGTTAGATGTGAACCCCGTTTTGATTGACAGCTTGTCACGTTAATATTGTGTTGAGCTTACTTGAGCATGTTGGACAGTCCAACTTACAGAGACATGAATGCACAGTCTGATGTGAACTCCGTTTAGAGCATACGTAAGCTCGTTTGACAATTCAACTTACAGTGACCTGAATACATCGTGAAGGAGAGCGCAGCTGGC
Source organism: Candidula unifasciata (assembly GCA_905116865.2). Lineage (NCBI taxonomy): Eukaryota > Metazoa > Mollusca > Gastropoda > Stylommatophora > Geomitridae > Candidula > Candidula unifasciata. Next base: position 102,275 of record CAJHNH020002521.1, on the reverse strand, counting down.
GGAGACCTGAATACACCTTTCGGGTCAGTCCAACTTACAGAGACCTGTATACACCTTTCGGGACAGTCCAACTTACAGAGACCTGTATACACCTTTCGGGACAGACCAACTTACAGAGACCTGTATACACCTTTCGGGACAGTCCAACTTACAGAGACCTGGATACACCTTTCTGATCAGTCCAACGTACAGAGACCTGGATACCCCTTTCAGGACAGTCCAACTTACAGAGACCCGGATACACCTTACAGGACAGTCCAACTCAGAGACAATAATGCACCTTGTGGGTCAGTCCACTTTGCAGAGAACTGAAATATCAAGCGGAGCCAAAAAGCGCAGACATTGTGTGGCTGTGAGTGCAGGAAGTTCAAGAAAACAAATGGAAAAGAGAAGGTTTCTACCTATCGACAGCTCGAATTAGCAACGTCCAACAACACTTGACAGTGAGCGAGAACTCGAGCTGGTTTCAGTTGTAGATCAGTGTGACGAGGTGGTTTTCCCCTCCCATCACTTTGTTTTAGTTAGCAGACACCACAAATAATAAAACTGATTTCCGTCCGGATTCCGCGGCCCTTTGAAAGGGAAAAAAGTGTGTGTGTGTGTGTGTGTGTGTGTGTGTGGGGGGGGGGGGGGGGGGTGTTTTGACCGTCTGCCTCATAACAAGCATTTCTTAAAAAGAGGTTCTCCTTCGAAGTCGGTGTTCATCAGCCTGAGAGGTGAGGAACCAACAATCTGCATTCAGATAAGCCAGATTAGTAAAACCCTGTATGCACGTAAGGCTCAAGTCCGGACCAATGCTTTGAGAAGTTATACAAGATATACACTCTAGGATGCAAACATATAATCAGACTGCAATGTGTTAACATTAGCGTAGGAGCGCCGAAACCTGGGGACCTGAGGAACGGGCTTGGGCACTTTGAGGACCCCCCCCCCCCCCACCCACATTTACGCCGCAAAAAGAATAACATTAAGTGGGTTAAGCGCCCACTCCCAACCATGTATAAAAGTCCCTGCTTTTAAAAAAGTCGGTGATTTCTTTTTAGCGACTACAGAATGATGTCACGGGACAGTCCAGTATTTTAGAGGGTGGTAAGAACGGGTTTCCGTGTTTTCTGTGCTTTAGCGCAATTCTTCAAATGCCAAGGTTTTCGAGCGTTTACAGGAATCCAATTCAGAACGTTGTATAAGCTGTATCACCAAAAAGACCACCATTTGTAATTGCCTAGTTTGCTGTTGACCGTCTGTCATGCAAGTTGTAGCATCTCTATGTGGGAGGGGGGGGGGGGGGGGGGGGCGTGGTCTGGAGACATGGTGTCCGCCTCGAGTGCTAGAGGTTCCGGGTTCAAGCCCCGGTGGGGGCTAGGATTTTTTTCACGTTGACTTTTAGTAATTTCCCCCTGGTCTCTGGGTAGTAAAATCGAACGCCCGTGTGTATTGTTGCGGACGTGAAAAATTCATTGTTAGTTGGAATGCCCGGGCGAATTTTTGAGTTATAAATCTACTCAAAGTATTTAAGAATCCTCGCCGGTGCAACAAAGCTCGTGCACTGCGCTGAGATTCTTCGGACTGGGGCTTGAGTTAGAAGAAGAACGGAGAACTTATGGGTTGCACTCGTGTGCCATGATGTGGATCCGTTGAATAAACAAACATAAACATATTTTGATGTTGATTGTCTCCCATAATATTGTGCAGTTGATCCTTTATTTGCTGTGATGTCCAGGTCGGTCTGCTACCATACATGTAACGTCCTTATCGATGACCTTCCATACATATAACGTGCTGATTGATCCGCAATAAAAGTAGCTGAAGGCATAACGTTTTTTTTTTTTTTTTTTTTTTTTTTAAGGAAAACAACTCTGTAGTGCTCAATGTAAAAAATTTTCATTAATTGTATCCCTTGTTGTTGATGTTGGAAACACTATTGCCTGATTTGGGACAAGATCGTTTTTGTTGCTTGTGAGTCTGACAGTGTGGTAATACTGTATCAAAAGTTCTTGGTGCAAAATGCCAAACAGCCACTGAATTTGCAGAATTATATTTCACAGTTAGGCAGAGCTCTTATTTAGTATTCTCTCTTCTCTCTCTCTCTCTCTCTCTCTCTCTTTTTTTCTCACACACCCACCACACACAAACTCAAAACACACACTCAGCCACACACAAACACGCTCACAAAGACACACCTGCGCAAACACACAAATTTCATCTTTTTGGTGTCAGATAAATGACAGAGGATGATGAAGTAAAACAATATTAAGCCGGTTTTTTATTTTTTTATTCTTGAAATTTGTTCTCTGTTCACTATGGTGAAAAAATGCAAAATATTGTGAATCTGTGCCAAAGAGCTAGGAAGCTATGGAATGTTTGTTATTCTATATTGCAATCAGGGAAAAAGAAAGGATTTTGCAGTTTGGGGGTGGGGGGGGGGGGGGGGGGGGGGGGGGGGAACCAGTCTACACATGATGATAATGAACAACAAAATTACGATTTTGTGTGTTAACTTCTTATTCAACATTCTACTCTACAGGACAGCTAGTTACTTCAGGTAACCTAAGAATGATCCTAAGAATGTTTCATATGGTTGAATGATTTGTTCTTGTTAGTTTGCCATACGAAAATTGCCTTTTCAAGTCATTGGATGTCAAACTTTCAGTAGCCCTACCGGAAAGGAAATAATAATAATAAAAATAAAAAAGCTACATATATTTCTGCAAAAATGTGAACCCAGAATAATGTACAACTAATGGGCTTCACCATCATCATTGTCCTGCAGTGCCATTATATGTCACATAAGGCTTGCAGTCTATTCCTTCATTTTGTTCTGTCCTGTGTATTCTCTTCGATATCATTGATGGAATCTAGTCCAGCAACTTTGGCCTTCTTCATGACGAGTATGCATGGTTTACAGTTGACGTTGTACAAAGTGTGAACTCTGCTTAAGTTGTGAGTTAATGTTAATCTTGCGTTGAGCGATGGAAGAACTCATTAGTTTGATGTAGGAAGCCTTGCAAAATGAAACATGAACTTTGTTTAGGTTGAGATCGTTATGCTAATTTTCCGCTGAGCAGTGTTAGATGTGTTTGAAATACGACCATGCACAAAGTTAGATGTGAACTCCGTTTAGATTGCCAGCTCGTTATGTTAATCTTGTGTTGATCTCACGTGAGCTTTTTGGACAGTCTAACTTACAGAGTCATGAACACACATTTCAGGTCAGTCAAAAGTACAGAGACCTGAATACCCCGTTCAGACCAGTCAAACTTACAGAGATCGGAATACCCCTTTCAGGACAGTCCAACTTACAAAGACCCGAATACCCCTTTCAGGACAGTCCAACTCAGACCGAAATACCCCGTTCAGATCAGTCCAACTCACAGAGACCGGAATACCCCTTTAAGAACAGTCCAACTCACAGAGACCGGAATACCCCTTTAAGAACAGTCCAACTCACAGAGACCGGGATACCCCTTTAAGAACAGTCCAACTCACAGAGACCGGAATACCCCTTTAAGAACAGTCCAACTCACAGAGACCGGAATACCCCTTTAAGAACAGTCCAACTCACAGAGACCGGAATACCCCTTTAAGAACAGTCCAACTCACAGAGACCGGAATACCCCTTTAAGAACAGTCCAACTCACAGAGACCGGAATACCCCTTTAAGAACAGTCCAACTCACAGAGACAGAATACCCCTTTAAGAACAGTCCATCTCACAGAGAACTGAATACCCAGTTCAGGACAGTCGAACTTATAGAGACCTGATTAAACTTTTCATATATATAAATGGGAAGCCAAGAGACGTGCGGCACATGTTAACTATGCTAGATTATGAGCTCATCATGCTAATCTTGTTTGAGGGTGAAACTGTTTGAAACACGAAGCTGTCCACAGTGCAATGAGAACTTTGCATAGGTTGTTTATTCGCTAAATTTATGTTAGGCTAAGTGATGTTTGATTTATTGTTTGATTGACATTTGGCGATTAACAAAACTTGACCTGAGCTCTCTTTAAAATATAAGCTTGTTTTGTTTTTCTACTGAGCGATGCTTGAATTTGTTTAAAATGTATTCATGTCCTTGGTGAATTGTGAACTCGTCTTAGACTATTAGCTCATTGTTTTAATCTTGTGCTGAGCGATTCGCATTTGTGTATGTGTGGTTTACAGTTGACGTTGTGCAAAGTGTGAACTCTGCTGAAGTTGTGATTTAATGTTAATATAATGTTGAGCGATGGTAGCACTTTTGTTTTTGAAATTAAAGAATTTACAAAATAAGACGTGAACTGTGTTTAGATTGAGATCGTTATGCTAATGTTGTGCTGAGCAATGTTAAATTTGTTTGAAATATGACCATACACAAATTTAAATGTGAACTCCGTTTTGAGCATACGTGAGCTCGTTTGACAATTCAACTTACAGTGACCTGATGTAGGAGAGTGAAACTTACAGAGACCTGGATGCACCTTTCAGGTCAGTCCAAGTTGCAGAGACCTGGATACACCTTTCGGATCAGTCCAACTTACAAAGACATGGATACATCTTACGGGACAGTCCAACTTACAGAGACACGAATACACCTTGTGGGTCAGTCCACCTTGCAGAGAACTGAAATATCAAGCGGAGCCAGAGAGTGCAGACATTGTGTGGGTGTGAGTGCAGACATTGTGTGGGTGTGAGTGCAGACATTGTGTGGGTGTGAGTGCAGACATTGTGTGGGTGTGAGTGCAGACATTGTGTGGGTGTGAGTGCAGACATTGTGTGGGTGTGAGTGCAGACATTGTGTGGGTGTGAGTGCAGACATTGTGTGGGTGTGAGTGCAGACATTGTGTGGGTGTGAGTGCAGACATTGTGTGGGTGTGAGTGCAGACATTGTGTGGTGTGAGTGCAGACATTGTGTGGGTGTGAGTGCAGACATTGTGTGGGTGTGAGTGCAGACATTGTGTGGGTGTGAGTGCAGACATTGTGTGGGTGTGAGTGCAGACATTGTGTGGGTGTGAGTGCAGACATTGTGTGGGTGTGAGTGAAGACATTGTGTGGGTGTGAGTGCAGTGTTGTAGGAAGTTGGAGAAAACAAATGGAAAAGAGCAGGTAGAAGCTACACCATCGACAACTCGAATTCGCAACGTCCAACAACACTTGACAGTAAGCGAGAACTCAGGCTGGTTTCAGCTGTAGATCAGTGTAACGAGACATGGTTTTCCCCCCCCATCACTGGTTTTAGTTAGCTGACACCACGAATAATAAAACTGATTTCCGTCCACATTCTGCGGCCTTTTGAAAGGAAAAAAAGTGAGGGGGGGGGGGGGTGGGGTTGGGGGTGGGGTTGTCCCTCTGCCTTTTGGTTAGTGCATTTATTCCCCCTACGAATTTGTCTCAACGATGTTTTTACTACATAATAACGATGTTTTTACTGTATAATAACGATGATTTTACTGTATAATAACGATGATTTTACTGTATAATAACGATGTTTTTTCTGTATAATAACGATGATTTTCCTGTAGTATTGTTTTTCTTTGTATTGACGCCAATGAACAATATAATTGGATACATGCGCTTGATGCTGAAGTTGAGCCATGAGTGTTTGTTGGAAGGTGCCAAGGCTTTTTGCCCTAGGTCAAGATATAACTAGCAATATTTTTTTAAAGGAAATAATCAGTAGAGATATCTTGTGGCGGCTTCTCAATTGGAGGACTGAGAACTCATGGAAATGCCCAGTGTATGTGAGGTCAAGTGTGATAACATTGAATAACATGACCCTCAAGTGCTATGATGCCGTTTCTCAACTCAAAACAGCAGACATTGAAGGATGTGTAGTGTTACGTGGGGGCTAAAAAAAAAGAAAGGGGGGGGGGTATTGGGCGGCGCTTCAACCCCCCCCCACCGCCCAGTCTACCCTTGATCCCACTGGGAAAACACTGAGAGAGTGGGACTCAGCTAAAATGAACTCCCTGTGCTTGAAACTTTGGTCTGATATTTTTTATAACGTGGCACCGACTTACAAAACTGTATCATAGCACATGGAGCTATGTTATGTTATGTTGTCACAATCGAATCGACTTCACTGCAGATTGTGCATTTCCATGCGTGCTCAGTGCAAACCATCAATGACCTCTACTTTCAGTGTGTACCACATTCTCCGTACTCGCGAGCCTAGGCTCAAGTGATTTGTGTGGGCAGGGGTCTGCTTGGTCTCCAGACATGGTGTCCGCCTCGAGTGCTAGAGGTTCCGGGTTCAGACCCCGGTAAGGGCTGGGATTTTTTGACGTGGACTTAGACTTCTAGTAATCCCCCCCCCCCCCCCTGGTCTCTGGGTAGTGAGATTGGACGTCCGTGTGCATTGTAAAAAATCGAAAAAAGTAACCTTAAGTGACTAAATTAATTTTATGCTGAGTTATGCCTGAATTTGTTTGAGCGATTAGTATCTGGTGATGTGCAAAGCTTGACGTGAGCTCTGTTTGAAATGTAAGCTTGTTAAGTTTAAATTTGATTTTGCATTTGTTTAAAATGTATTTATGTCCTTAGTGAGTTGTGAACTTGGCTTAGATTGTTCGTTTATTGTTCTAATCTTGTGGTGAGCGAAACGTAACCAGGTATGCGTGGTTTACCGTTAGCGTTGTGCAAAGTGTGAACTCTGCTGAAGTTGTGAGTTAATGTTCATCTTGTGTTGAGCGATTGGAGCACTTATATGGTTGGCATAAGAAGCCTAACAAAGTGAGACATGAACTACGTTTAGGTCGAGATCGTTATGCTAATCTTGTGCTGAGCAATGCTAAATTTGAAATAAGACCATACACAATGTTAGATGTGAACCCCGTTTTGATTGTCAGCTTGTCACGTTAATATTGTGTTGAGCTTACTTGAGCATGTTGGACAGTCCAACTTACAGAGACATGAATGCATAGTCTGATGTGAACTCCGTTTAGAGCAAACGTAAGCTCGTTTGACAATTCAACTTACAATGACCAGAACACATAATGAAGGAGAGTGCAGCTGGCGGAGACCTGAATACACCTTTCGGGTCAGTCCAACTTACAGAGGCCTGTATACACCTTTCGGGACAGTCCAGCTTACAGAGACCTGTATACACCTTTCGGGACAGTCCAACTTACAGAGACCTGTATACACCTTTCGGGACAATCCAACTTACAGAGACCTGTATACACCTTACGGGACAGTCCAACTTACAGAGACCTGTATACACCTTACGGGACAGTCCAACTTACAGAGACCTGTATACACCTTACGGGACAGTCCAACTTACAGAGACCTGTATACACCTTACGGGACAGTCCAGCTTACAGAGACATAAATGCACCTTGTGGGTCAGTCCACTTTGCAGAGAACTGAAATATCAAGCAGAGCCAAAGAGCGCAGACATTGTGTGGGTGTGAGTGCAGACATTGTGTGGGTGTAAGTGCAGACATTGTGTGGGTGTGAGTGCAGACATTGTGTGGGTGTGAGTGCAGACATTGTGTGGGTGTGAGTGCAGACATTGTGTGGGTGTGAGGGCAGGCATTGTGTGGGTGTGAGTGCAGACATTGTGTGGGTGTGAGTGCAGAAAATGTATGTGTGAGTACAGACATTGTGTGGGTGTGAGTGAACACATTGTGTGGTTGTGAGTGCAGACATTGTGTGGGTGTGAGTGCAGACATTGTGTGGGTGTGAGTGAACACATTGTGTGGTTGTGAGTGTAGACATTGTGTGGGTGTGAGTACAGACATTGTGTGGGTGTGAGTGAACACAATGTGTGGGTGAAAGTGCAGTGAGTGCAGGAAGTTGGAGAAAACAAATGGAAAAGAGCAGGTAGAAGCTACACCATCGACAACTCGAATTAGCAACGTCCAACAACACTTGACAGTAAGCGAGAACTCAGGCTGGTTTCAGTTGTAGATCAGTGTAACGAGACATGGTTCCCCCCCCCCCCCCCCCTAATCACTGCTTTTAGTTAGCTGACACCACGAATAATAAAACTGATTTCCGTCCAGATTCTGCGGCCTTTTGACAGGTAAAAAAAAAGTGTGGGGTGGGGAGGGGGGGGGGGGGGGGGAGGGGGAGTGTTGACCCTCTGCCTCGTAACAAGCATTTGTTAAAAGGACACTAATTATAGGTTCTCTTTTGAAGTCGGTGTTCATCAGCCTGAGAGGTGAGGAACCAACAATCTGCATTCAGATGATCCAGATTAGTAAAACCCTGTATGTACGTAAGGCTCAAGTTTGATTCACCCAAATTATATTTTATGTGCATCGGGTCCGGACCAATGCTTTGAGAAGTTATCATGCAAGATAGACACGCTGAGGTGAAAATATATAATCAGACTGCAATTTGGCAATATTAGCGCCGAAACCTGGGTGAGGGAGGAGAGGGCACTTTGAGGACACCCCCTCCCCCCCCCCCCCCCCCCCGCCAGAAATATGAAGAACAATAAGTGGGTTAAGGGCCCACTCCCAACCATGTATAGAAGTCTCTGCTTTTAAAATTTTCGGTGATTTCTTTGTCACGGGACGGTCTAGTATTTTAGATGGTAAGAGCGGGTTTTCTGTGTCTTCTGTGCTTTAGCGCGTCTCCTCCAAGGCCAAGGTTTTCGCGCGTTTACCTAAACCTAACAATTACGAAAACTATACGCTTACTCTACCACCCCCTGAAATATTTGACTGTCTCGTGATCTGTAGATTTCCCCTGTTTTTGGTCAGGTAATAAGACAGTACCAAATTTTCTTTACATTATCCTTACTATTTCACATGTACAGTTCAGCATCGTTATCAAGTAATCGCTTGAGAGGGAATACTCAATCAACTGCCGTTACTACCTCTAATTGTCAATTCTGCTGTATAGGCGGGAAATGAGGGTGCTTTAAGCCTGAAGTAAGGCCGCATGGCTAGTGCTGTCGCCACGGTCTGTGCAGATTGTAATTGTATTTTTTGACTCCGACAGAGAAAAAAAAAAATCCCAAACCTTACACAGGAATTTGAACCTTGGTCTCCCATATAAGAGCCCTGTGTTCTGAATCATTCAGCCAGCCGCTCATCACACTCCATCGTCATGAACACAGTTTTGGTCTTCGCAGAAATGAAATGTTATGAGTTCTGGTTAGTGGATTTATGATTCCTACGAATTTGTCTCAAAGATGTTTTTACTGTATAATAACGATGTTTTTACTGTATAATAACGATGTTTTTACTGTATAATAACGACTTTTTTTGCTGTATAATAACGATGATTTTACTATATAATAACGACTTTTTTACTGTATAATAACGATGATGTTGCTGTATAATAACGATATTTTTGTTGTATAATAACGATGATTTTACTGTATAATAACGATGTTTTTGCTGTATAATAACGATATTTTTACTGTAGAGTAACGACATTTTTACTGAAGTATGTTTTCTTTGTATCAAGGCCAATGAACAATATAATTGGATACATGCGCTTAATGCTCAAGTTGGGCACGGAGTTTTTGTTGGAAGGTGCCAACTCTTTTTGCCCTAGGTCAAGATAGAACTTACTATAATTTTATGGAAACAATCAGTAGAGGTATCTTGTGGCGGCTTCTCAATTGAAGGACTGAGAACTCATGGAAAAGCCCAGTGTCTGTCAGGTCAAGTGTGATAACATTGAATAACATGACGCTCAAGTTCTATGATGCCGTTTCTCAACTCAAAACAGCAGACATTGAAGGATGTGTGTGTTCCGTGGGGGTAAAAAGAGGGATGGAGCGGGGTGCTGCGTGATCTCGAGGCATGGTGTCTGCCTCGAGTGCTAGAGGTTCCGGGTTCAATCCCCTGTGAGGGCTGGGATTTTTTTTCTTAGACTTGGACTTCTAGTATTTCTATTTCCCCCTGGTCTCTTGGTAGTGAGATCGGACGCACGTGTGCATTGTTGAGCTTGATATTGAAGAGTTTATATAAAGCATAATTTAACTTGAGCTTGACATTTAAGAGTTTATGTAAAGAATCATTTAACTTGAGCTTGACATTTAAGAGTTTATTTAAAGAATCATTTAACTCGAGCTTGACATTTAAGAGTTTATACCAAATAGAACGTGTGCAACTCCCGACAGTCTTCTTTTCTTATCCTTATACAGGAATTCTTTTTGCAGCAAAATGTGAAACTGGCCTTTTTATCAAATCTACGGTTGCATTTATCAATCTGTATCTTTAGTTTATTGAACAAATGGTGATATAACATTGTAGCGGACTTCCGCCAACGCCGACATTATCTTCCACGCCGCTAAGTGCTGCGTGGAGTGGGGCTAAACTAGATGGCTGGGACTCACGAGCAAATAAAATGAAGGAAGCTGCAGGAGATGCGGTAACTGCTGCTCGTGAGAAATTCTCTCAGCGGTGGCGGTAGTCGCCGGAAGTGCGCAATGTAAGTCGCCTGAAGTGCGTAATTTGCATCTGACTAAGGCCCTGTTAGGGTATATTTTCGGCCTCGATAATTTGGGACCGTTATTCGGAAGATAGCCAATTTTTTTTTAATAGATAGTATTCATAGACTACATATCTTGCGTTTCCTGGTATTGAAAAAATTACAGGTGATGAAAAAGAGGAAAGATATTATAGCCAGCAATGTTGACTGCCTCTTTCTGATAAACATGTACTGAAAAAAATGGGGGGGGGGGGGGGGGGAAGAGAAACACCAATGATTTAAATGCAAAATAAATTAACTTTGTGACAGAAATTTTGTCATTACAGCAACGTTTGCATTACTTTAGTCTTGTCATAACATAGCACATAAAAACAAAAGGCACCAATCAATAATTATAAATATGATAACTGAAACACAATAAATGCACTTTAAGAAATAAGATGTAAATGTCTAGCTTGCCACTAGATCTGAAATATTCAAATATATAATAGTGAACAGGTTTGGCCAGTGATCATTGTTTTGCATGCCAGATAAATAATGCATTTGACATCTGCCAGTAAAGTCCAGCAAAATTAGTAGTCAGGTAGCACTGGCACCTAAATTTCAAAATGTCATATCTCACTTGAACACTTGAGGTGGTTCACTCTTCTTTTTCTTTTCTCTACTCCTGGAATACGTTGCAGTGTCAAGCCATGAAAAGATCTCTGGAATGGGCCCTTATGTTTGCTTCATATATAGTACTTTTCAGTGTCTCTGATCTGATATTTCTGCAGTCCATCTTCTGCTCTGTTATTAGTGTATTTGTATAACACTGCTCTCTGTGATGCCCTGTCTGATGCCAATCTTATTACAACCTGGCCAAAACATTTGATCTGTTTCTTTCCCGATAAAGTTCAGTATTGGTTCTGTGCCAACTCTCCTCAAGGTTCCTAAGTCGATCTTTCTTCGTCTGTCGTGAGATAATATTCAAATAGTTTCCGATTGTATGTGTAGGAGTTATTGATATTTTTAATTTCCGGTGTAGGATTATTCCACAGCTGAGGTGCAGAGTACGCTAAGCTTGTTCTGTATAGGTCTATCAGAATTTGCATATCCATCCCATATTGTTGAGCTATAGTCTTTACGGGTCTGAATATCTTCTTCTTCTTTCGTTCGCCTGAAATAAGTTGTCTATATCAGCAGTTTTATCTCTTGTATAAATTTCACTGTCGTTGTTAGTTCATTCAGTGGTCAATAGAGTTTACGTTCCACTGTTGTTCTTTCTGGCCAAAAGGTTTGCCTTAATGTGTCAAAATCGGTGCAGTCCTGGAGTACATGCTCTGCTGTCTGGGGCACATTTCCACAGGTGCACATAGCTGATACACCTATCTTGAATTTTGTGTACATGTGGTTACGTAATCGGTTGTGCCCTGTTCTGAGGCGGAGGATAATGACTTGTTCTGGTCTGCCCATAATAAAATAGTCGTCTTGTGCTGGGGCTGGTGGTTTCCTGATCGATTTAATGATTCTTTTCTTTTGGTGGTATGTGACTGGTACATCCGGCTGCTCTTTTGTCGCACCTTCCCCTGCCAGTTGATCAGCTTTCTCATTTCCAGGCACTCCACAATGAGACGGTATCCACTGCATTACGACTCTTCGCTGAACGTTGAGTTGTGTCAGCAGTGTTTGCAATTCTGGTAGTTTCCTAGACTGGAGTGCTTCAAGTACTGATTTAGTATCTGTCAGCATTACTACACACTGTGAGCCAAGGTTGGTATTTAGCAGTTTCTCTGTAGCTATCTTGATAGCCTGTGTTTCTGCATCGTAGTTATGGCAGTACTTCCCGGTTGGTACGCTGGACTTATCCCTAGTACCATCGGGGAATTCGATGTACACTCCAGCGCCACCATTTCTAACTGCACTTTCTGCGGACCCATCTGTATAGACTCTGACCCATTGTTCTTGTGGGTATTCTTCATCAATATAACTGAGGGTGGCCATTCTGCGTTGTACACTATCTTGCTCTTTCTTGTCAAATATCCCTTTCATATTTGTCTGGATTTGTACCGTTAGTTTACATTTTTTTCTCCATGGGGTTTGTTCCGGAATACTTTTAAGTGGGCAACCAATTTCTGGAAGGTCAGGAGTTTGTCTACATATTCTTTTTGCTTGGTGTATAAAGCTGCTTCTTTTTAACCGTCCCAAGGCTAGGTTATTAAATCTATTTTCCATCGGGTGATCTGGCATACTGAGGAACTTTTCAGCTTGTATATGCAACTTTGTATCTCTGCGTTCTCTCAGTGACTGTGTTTTCCCATCTTTCTCCATTTCTAATATGGGGGCTGATTTCATCCCTCCTGTGATGACTCTGAGCGCTTGATTTTGCACTTTGTCTAACTTCTTTAATATGGTACTAGATGCTGAACACCATGCAGTTGACCCATATTCCAAGTGTGGAAGTATGCTCTGCTTGTATACTTTATTGAGTATTTTCCCATCGGCTCCCCATGTAGTTCCACTTAGTTTTCTTAGTATTGCTGTCTTCCTCCTGGCTTTGGTTGCTGCCTTGTTGATATGTTTTCTCCATGTCAACCTGTCATAAAATGTGACTCCTAGGTATGTGGGCTCTTTATCAGCTCTCAGGGGTATTCCGTTTATTTTGATGGTGCCGGCTTTTTGCTTTGGGGAGAGGGTGAATAGTATGGTGCTACATTTGTCTGTGTTGATGCTGACACACCATCTATTGGCCCATGCCTCAAGTGCATTTGTAGCCCGCTGTAGTGTTTTTGTGGCTATCGTTGCATGTTCATTGGTGCACCACAGTACCAGGTTGTCGGCATACATTGCCATTTTGATTCCATTTGGTATCTCAGCAACCAGGTCGTTGATGAATAAAAGGAAAAGTGTGGGCGACAGAACACAACCTTGAGGGACGCCTTGTCGCAGTAGAACTTTTTTACTTTTAAAACCATCTACCTGTACCCGGGCTCTTCTGTTATGTAGATATGCTTTAATCCAATTGTACATTTTCCCATTTATTTTATAGTTTCTCAATTTCTTCAAAAGCCCCTCCTTCCAAACCTTATCAAAAGCTTTCCTTAAATCTATCCATGCCGCGAGTACCAGTTTTTTATCTTGAAAAGCATCCTCTATTTCTTGGGAGAGGTATGTTGTCTGATCTTCCGTAGAGTAGAACTTTCTAAAGCCCGCCTGCTGTGGTGTAATGATGTTTTCACTTTCAATGTACCACTGTAGTCTGAGGTTGGTGATGTGCTCCATTTGTTTTACAGAGACAACTTGTGAGGCTGATCGGTCTGTAGTTGGAGGCATTAGAACTGTCTTTCCCAGGCTTTATGAGGGGTATCATAATTTCCTCTCTCCAGATCTGTGGAACATTCCCTGTTGCCCAGCAAGCATTAAATATCTGTAAAAGCTTTGTTTTGGCTACTTGTCCTAAGTTTCTGATAATTTCGTTTGATATACCATCTGCTTCTGGTGACTTCCCAATTTTCAGCTTTGAAATGGCCAACTCCAGTTCATTAAGTGTAATTGGCACCTCTAACGCCTCTGATGTTATTTCTTTCTGACTTCTAAATTGTGTCTTTTCTTGAATTTCGTGTTTTTTCTCTGAACTGATTTCAATGTCGTTATCTAAAGCAAAAGTGTCCGCAAATAGGTTGGCTGTCTCTTTTCCTGTGACCATGTTTCCATCTTTCTGCAGCGTGATCTTTGAGTTCCACCCAGTGTCCTCATCATTAATTTGTTTCACAGGCTTCCATAACTTTCTTGTGTCTTTTTCAAAGTTCAGCGATCTTGTTTTCTCCTGCCAGCTTTCCCTTCTAACCTGCAGCTTTGCCCTTACAAATTTTGCTTTTGCATGCTGGTAGTTATTGTGATGTTCTTGGTTTGGCATGGTCTCTGCTATCTTTCTGGATGTTTCTACTTCGTTATGTAAATTTTCTAGCTCATTACTCCAGTATGGCTTATAATGCTCACGGGCACCTCTTGGTATTGATTCTCCTGCTGCCTTTAGTACGCATTTGTTAAATCCTTAAACTTCTTTATTTATATCCTGGTCTACGCTGAGACTTCCAATCAGTATACTGGTACGGTGCTTGAACATTGTCCAGTCAGCCTTCTTGTAGTTCCACCTTGGCAGCCTACTAGTTTCTGTGACCTTCTCATTTTCTACATTCTGGAAGACCGGTCGATGGTCACTGCCTCCCAGTTGATTTCCAACAACTCGTTTAATGTTCCATTCCAGATCTGGAGAGTGAAATGCCAGGTCTGGGGTAGTAGCGGTGTGCCACGACCTCGAGTAGAATGTGGGTGGATCAGTTGGCCTATTAATCAGAACAAGTCTGTTCTCATCCTGCCACTCCTCCAGTTTCTCTCCTCTCTGGTCTATATGGTCGTATCCCCAGCTTTGTGAGTGGCTGTTAAAGTCTCAACATAGAATCATCTTTTCTTCCACTGGGATTGTGTCTAATGCCTGGGGACGATCACTTGGGCAGTAATAATTGATCAGGTAGAAGTCTGCATTTCCAGTTTGTAGTTTCAGAATCTGATATTTTGCTCCATCCATATATACTTCAGTCAGGCTAGCAGTGATATTGTTCCTCACAAGAGTCAGTATTCCACCCTTTTTTCTGCCTTTCCGGTCTGATAGGAAGCACTGATAACCTCTGATTTTGAGGACTGTGTCTTCAGTGAGGTGGGTTTCCTGTAGACAGCATATATGAATCTGTTCCTCATTTAGAATATTTTCTAATTCAAGCTTTTTATTTGTATTCCCTTCTGCATTCCATTGCATTAATTTGACTCCTTTCTTAGTTCGGTCAGATGCTCTATTCTCACGTCCCCTGGCTCCACAGGACATTTGAGAAGGACCTCCAGTAATTTGGGTTGGGCCTCTTCGAGGCAGAGGGCCCGGCACTGCTCCTGCCTGAGAGTCCATCGCAGGGCGAGCACCATAACGTTTTGCTGATATAGACATATTTCCATGGCGTGTATGCGTGGCATCCTGATTGCTGTGGTGCGCCTCTTGGCTGGTTGCCTCCGACTTCAGCACCATTAGGACCCCGGTCTGAATATGAAAAAAAATAGAATAATTTTGCATCAAAATGTTATGAATTATCTCTCTATTAACACCAGATTCATCTGCCATCATCCTCACAGTAAAACAATGATCCTGTATCCTTTCTATGACTTTTACAATGAGTTCATCATTATTAACATAAATTTGGCGTCCAGGGCTGTGTGCATTAGTAATCATTTCCAAACACTCGTGAATTGTGAATACCACGTGAAAATTTGTGCACTAGATAAATAATAATCCCCATAAACTTGTTGCATCAGTTCAACTGTTTCAACGGCGCTTTTTCTAAGTTTTAAAAAGAATTTAATGTTGGCTTTTTGCTTCATGCTGATTCCGTAACAATACACCTCTGATTATGTCTACAAAATGGCGGCTTGTTTGTTGTCTGCTTATCGAGCAGCGATGAAACGTTGTCAGATCATAGATGAATGTTGCCTCTTTAGATGCCATGCTTTGCTTCATAGATGGTTTTGTGTGTGTCTTGGTCATACTAAAATCAGTCTTATTACCTAATTGTTAGACCTTGTTGAAAAAACAGACAATGTATTGATGGGCACTCAAAGAAAGAAGCAGAACGATAGAAAGACACACTATTGAACTCAAAAATCGAAAACTGTTATTACCGTGCCGGGAAAAAAAATTCATATCAAACAATTTAAAGGGCAGCATAGGTTGCTGAAATTTATATTTACCAGGCATAGTTGGAATAACAAACACAGCAACAATTTACAAACACAGCAGGCCGCAATGCTTTGTCTAGAAAACACGAACATTTATTAAGAAAGATTTGATTGGTAAGTTTCACTGTGTACACGTCATTCACATAAATAAACAAAGGGGGATCCTTGAGGCTGTAGCCATAATATACACACATTTTCTTACAATCTAGGCATCGCTGCCTAGATTGTAAGAAAATGCCAGTAAAGATCGACACAAACAGGAAGGAGAATGGGAGGAGCCAACCAGCATAGGACTGTCACTGTTAACCGAAGTTCGCCGATGTACATGTTGGGGAGACGGGGAAGAAGAGAAAAGGATGGTTGTTGTGGGGACAAACTTATGACCCAAAAGAGGTAGCCATCAAAGAAATAACACTAAGTTTAACCCTCAACATAGCCCGGCTCTCTAGCGTAACTGGTTAAACCTGACTTTCGCAGCGACCAGGTGGCGAACTCCTTGTGGTCCGGGTTCAGTCCCGGGGGTAGACAGAAAAGCCACATTTCTCCCAGATTAACGGTACCTAGCCAAAGGGTTTACAACTCATGGTTTCTGGATACGTAAAAAAAAAAAAAAAAACCCTGACTGACTGACTTTCTACCCCACCAGGACATCACACAAGCGATAAACACCTGATGACACGATGTGCCAACATGTGGGTGAGGATCACCGTGGAGAGGTCCCATATTTATGGCCAGGCTATATTGCGGCCCCTGGAAAAAGCCAAAGTAAGGCTTCAAAATAACGAAAAATTTCATCCTAAAAAGGACGAGAAGTTAAAAAAAAAACTCAACATTATGAATGGTATATATTATTCAATGTTTTTTCAAAGTATACTCTTGCTACTTAACATATAATTTAATCATTTGTTTTAGTTCCATATTTTATTGATATCGTTTTCATTTGAAATATCATTCTAATTTATTATGGGTTATGATTTAACTCTGTCAGTCCATGTATTGAGGTGAATTTCCAGGGAAACCCCCTAGCGAGTTCCCAATTGAGGAGACAACGTCAAAGAGCAAGGGAAACAAGCGAAAAGGGAAAAAAACATAGTCTCGATTATCCCGTGTTTTGTGAACAGGGGTTACGGAAAAAAACATGATTGAAACGAAAGGTTTAAACGGAGAGAGGAGGTACAGTCAGTTGTGTTTTGACCGTGTGAGAGGTAGGTTGTTTGATGGTGCGACTGAGGTGAACGTCATTGTGATGTGGAGGAACCGCGCTTGAAAATCTCGAGTGTCTGAGGAGAATTGATTCTGAATGACAACGTCTAGTGGTTTGAGAACATTTGTATTATGATGACTCAGAGGCCAACACCCGAGCAAAAAGAACGTTCTGACTGGCAGGTAACTGCAACCATTTTTCAACTGTCGTCTTGTCGTGGGAGACTGTCGTGAGCACGTGTCAACGACTAGAGAGAACTGTGGACATCGACAGAATGACTTATTGTTGTGCCACAATACACGATATCAACGTTATCATCGTGTTCTGAATGTACGTTCACGTGTCCAGACTTTACAGCTTGATTGGGGCATGCATAAGGTCAAATAAGTAGAGCGAGCCAGCCAACACCAACATTGTTGAAGTCCCATGGAACACATCATACGTTCATAGGTTCCTACCAAGAAGCCCAGTGACGCAAGATTATACCTTTCTCATTAATACCATTGAGCCTCTGATGTTAAACCCGCACGGACTGAAAGAGTCAAGAATCGAACATCACAGCACTCGGTGGATTCCTACAAGCGATGTTCAGTGGCAGACAGAAATGATGATAACTGCGAAGGTTCAAATATGTACTCGAGGTCTGAGAAAAATTGTGCTGTGAGGAGTGATCAAGGGATCTGGCCGACGCACAACACTCAAGGGAGAGGTGAGACGGATATACAATCAGACTGTTACTGATGCCGTCGAAATTATAACTCGTCCTTTGTTGCTGAAGATGGAAACAGAGCACTTATGGGAACGTCCAGAATGCTGAGATTTAGATTTTTTAAAATTCAACATTCTTTTGTATCTTTTATCCTTTATCCCTGTTCTGCTTTATGTCGCTAGGCACTGCAGCTTGATAGATGATCGGTTTCCGAGCCAGGGCATGCTTGGTTGCCCGGTATGCTGTGATGTCGGTGGATTCTGAGTATACAAGTGACTACTTCACTCCATAATTTCTCTTGGCCGCCTCTTAGCATACGTCTTGGTGTTTCTACTTTCATGTTGTACCCTCTGTGGATATTTTCTCCAGGTGATGCCGGTGTATTTGGGAAATGAGCAGGAGGATAGACTGTACTGTCTGGCTCTGCACCACTTGGTGGTGAATTGATGTATGACAGGTCAGATATTGCGAGGGACCTTAAACTGTGCGGAGGCGAAGTTATGTAATGTCTTCATTCCTCACAAGATCTGGGGAGTCGCCGTGGCCGAGCGGCTAGACGCTCGCCGCGGATCGAAAGGTCGTGGGTTCGCTTCCAGGCTGAATCGGACTTTTTCAAAAATGACCTTTGCTCTCAGGTCGACCCAGCCTTGAGTGGGTGCCGGGTGCAGTCCCAGGAAGTAATTGCTGCTGGCGTGATGGTGACCACATCACCCATCTTGTGCCGTTTGAGCTATAAAAATAGGTCTATCCCTATTAGCCCTATATGCCTAAAGGTGTGGGAAAGGGTCCTTTACTTTTACTTTACTTTCGCAAGATCTCTTCTCGTTTTGTTCACGACCTTTCTCACATATCTTATTTCGCGGGTGGTCAGTTTTTTGTGTGTGTGATCCTTATGTAGTTAATGTACAAGTCTGAAACTGTTAGCAGCAGCTTTTTTTTTTAAATTTCGTCAACCGCTTCTAGATAAATTGACAGTAAAATTTAAATCCGCTGCCGGTTAGATGAACCTGTCTCAGGTTCATCTTTAATTTAATGAACACTAAATTCAAAACTCAAAATGTTAAAATTAGTTTCGGTTCTAGCGTTGTTGTTTTCAATGTTTTGTTCCCTGTTTGTGTTTTTAATCAACCCTCAAATAAATTATGGTGACCAGGTGATGAAAACATTTCGTCTTGAGGACCTATTATACCCGTCTTTGGTTAAAACTCTTCTGCTTTTGTCTGTCAGCTCAACTGTGAGATCTGTATGTTCATACTGTACCACCAAAATATATAGATACATAGTCAGTGAAACAAAGCTAAGCGCTTTTGGTTGAATAATTTAAATTAATTTAATGTTTAAATCGCGGAAAAAGTGAAAACAGCAGCAAGTGGTTGTGTTGTGAATTTGAATTCATTGACCAGGACGGACGTCACCCAGAGATCAGATTGTGTCATAATTTTCAAGGAGTCAGTCGCTTAGTTGACACAGGGCGCTCGCTACCACGCGGTAATTGGAATCTATGAGTCATTCGGCTGCTCTATGTAATTAATAAGTTGTAAACTGTTGTCGTTCAGTGAAATCAAGATCCAACCAGGAGGTGAACTGGAAGAAAAATAAAATTCGGGTCAGGAGCGGAAAAAACAGTTTGTCGTGAAATTGTTTTTATTTCATAGTAAGTAGTTCCAAGTAGTGTCAAAAACTCATTTAGTACCAACTCTCAGCATGCATTTATTCGGTTCTACTTACGATAAGTACTTTTCCTAACCCTTTATGTCCCATCTTTTTATAACACTAACCCACTTTGTCCCAGTTGTAACTTCCGCTGATTCTTTCTCAAAAATGTAGACCGACATATGGACTAGCTGAAGTATAGCGCACAATAAGTTAAAATAACACCTGAGTACTGAAAGAGTTAAAAGGAGATTCCTTCACCACAGGCAGTATAGAATGGTACTTTAGTACAATTTCTTTGTTCTGGGACCCACTTTGTGTGTGCGTGGGGGGGGGGGGGGTGGAACCCTTTGCCCCCAGCACGGCCTTCTCTATTTATAGGCCAAACAGGTCAATGGGGATTCCTGTTCTTGTGCAAGAATGGAGTCTTTCTATGTCCACAGTTTTTATCTAGGAGATGTATACACAAATGAAAATAGTTTCATTAATTTTCAAAATATTTTTTAGAACTATCATTTTTAAGGTAAATAAGTGTGCTATTTAAATATAACAATAAAGGCTCTTACAGACAAACAAAAATGCATTTGCTAACAGTCAACATGAACATAAACATCAATATAAACTGAAAGTTATTCCAGCAAAAGTAAAAAAAAATATCAGTGCTAACTCTTTGATTCGGAGAGGGTATTGTTGCGGGGGGGGGGGGGGGGGTGGGGGGGGGGGGGTAACATTTGTACTTTATCAAATTTAGCCCATAAAAATACTGCTGTGAAACATACACATGTCATATATAACATAAATATAAATGATTGATGGTTATTATTACTATCAGTAGACTACTACAACATATAATTATACTGTTATTTAATAATTAGTAAACAAGCACAGTCAATATGAAATTGATATGTGCAATTATTTTTCACCTAGAGCAGTTTTCTTAACTGTACTATAGCATATTTATCCTCAAGGTACAAACAGCACAAACAAATTTGTCCAGTTTCATCTTGTTGGATGAAATCAATTCCTTATCATTGCAAATTTTTTGGTAACTTTAAAAATACATCACACATATTTCTGAATACTGCATGCAACAACACGTATAAGTATCATGAATGGCATATTATTTTAAGGGTAATTAAAGCAAATTAAAAAAGATCATATAACTGCAAATGCTGTGCAACATACACATATCAAACACAAAAATTCCCCATATAGATACCGGATCTTGTTGTTCAAAACAGTGTCTGGAACAAGACTAAAGCCCAGAATGAAATAAACAACCAGAAGTTTCTGCTAGAGTTTACAGCTAGTGTTCGCAAAGCAGAAGCCAATTTACAAAAATTAACACAGACCGTACAACTGCAAATATGCATAAAAAGTAGATGAACAACCAGAAGTTTACAGCCAGTGTTTGCGAAGCAGAAGCCAATTTACAAAAATTAACACAGACCGTACAACTGCAAATATGCATAAGAAGTAGATGAACAACCAGAAGTTTCTGCCAGAGTTTACAGCCAGTGTTCGCGAAGCATAAGACAAATGGTTGAGGATTAATATTATTAGCGTACTTCTACAACATATATACTGTTAGTCAACAATTAGTAACGAGGCAAAAAGTGATTTGCTGTGAGAGGTTAGTTAGTAAATTAAATATTATTTTCATCCACTTACCCAGAGCTCTGAAATATCTTGACACTATTTATCCACAGCGTAGTTGCACTATTTATGCACAGTCAGTATGAAAGCAATATCGATTTGTAATACGAATACATTCAGAACACAAAACTTCGTAAGCACATTAAAATGTCACACGATGCAACACATGGAAAGGGCTTCCAGTAACCAGTTTCGGAGGGACTCCTTTCAAAAAGTGTCGTCATTTAGTTGTTAGGCACAATTAGAGATGGCGTTGGCTCCCAGCAAGTGTGTTTCCTTAAAGGCATCTGGTTAGGGGTTTGCCAAAATCAAATGTTTTTGGTTGAAAAGTGCAGATATCACAGCCTACCTGTAAGCCACAAAACATGCCATCTACCGTTTAGAGAGAGAACACAGAAGAAGGTTGTGGGAAAGGTCCTCATGTGAGCCTTTCACCAGTAAATGCAGTCTCCTTTAGGTATGGAAATGAATTTGTTGGACTTTGGAGTAAAAACTTGAGTCATCCAGAGGATTCTTAACCAATCAACCATCCAGAAATAAGCCTCATGTGTGTGTGTGTATTTTTTTTTTCTTCTAATTTGCTATCTCATTTTATTAAAAAAAATTGGCTTTCATTGACTTTCTCTAGGAACAGCACAGAAAGGCTAGAAACCTTCTCAGCATGACAGGTACGAAACTCTGACTAGCATAAGCCTAAAGGAATTATCCGTATAGAAAACCATGTTTCCTGCCAATGGGGCCAGTACTGCAAGGAGCCACTACGACTCAAGGTCACCATCATGGCCACAAGAGGACTCACAGATGCTTATTGAGTGGAAGGTAGGTGGTCAGCTGTGATATTTTTAATGTTTAGAAGGGGTCAGGTCATTGAATCTGCATTTGGTTAATCTCTCCAAGATTTGTCATTGTTGGACCTATGGAGCTTGTGCTTTGTACAATGCTTTTTGGCAGGTGGCTAGCTCCTCTGCAGAGTTAGAATGAGCAAGACAGTATAAAATCTGGTGCAGTTAAGTCTCACATCTGTCTAGAACAGTGGTTTTCAACCTATTTCAAGTGGCACCCCCTCTTAAGTATTAAAAAAAAGTGACCTAAAATAGGAGGTAGTTGTACAAACTACACATAAAAACAAAAATGTGATTTTTTTTGGGAGTTTTTGTTCTGTTTTATAAATAAGTGTTACAAATATTTACAAATTGACTTGAAAAAAAAAATGTGTGTAGCAGATTATTACAAGTACGTAAACACTAGATTAAAATAAATTACTAAATGTCCACCTTAAAACTCTTCTTCCCTCCCCTCACCCCATTGTTTTTGGATGTGAAAAGGGGGGGGGGGGAATACAGGTAGAACACTGGTTTAGAAGAATTTTGTTCTCATCATTATCTTGCTTGGTTGTTTATTTTCATCCCTAAAAGAACTTTACAATGTATTTCTTTTACAACAGTGCAGTGGAATTAATGGCGACTTTCTACCAGTATTATCTTACCTGAGCATAGTTTTTAGTACAAGGGTCACCTGTCCTCTCTGACCATTAACATATATTATAAATTTTATATTTTGAGTGGGATTTCTTTTTTTAAAATTGAAAACCTATATGATACGCATAGAAGCAAAAGTATAAAGTTAAAACACAAACGATAGACACTGTTTCAAATGTAACCCACAGGAAGGAACATTTATCTTCTACTTATTCAGCATTCTGAGCCCTTGAAGTCCATTGTTATAGATATCAACCCCCCCCACACACACACACACACAATCGCTTTTGTATTTTGCACTCATCTTTGTGATTGAATTTCTAGTTGGTGACTACAAGTGTTTCTAAGTCTGCTTTGTCTCTCCTGTTTTCTTGGTCTGCCGCCTGTTCATTTCCTATTAAACTCTTTTGCATATTCCGTTTTGCTTATATAAAACACACACTCGCGCACACACACAAATTACTATAAGCTGAGAAGAGAGATGGATTTGGTTTACTGAGAAAGCCCGATACTGGTGAATTAGAGAAATACTAAACAGACTTCTATTGGTACTGTTTCAGAAACAACTCACTGCATATGTGGCATGGATGAACTCACAGTTGAAGAAAAAGCCTGGGGCACATTTAGTGGAAGATCTCCGACATGATGTGAGGGATGGAGTTGCTTTGATAAACCTCATTGAGGTTATTGGTAAGTTGCTTTTTTTGTTACTGTTGTTTATTACAGATTGATGATTGTTGAGAAAACACAATGTATTACTGTCCATATTCTGGAGAGAAAGGCCTGCATAATTAGTACAAACTGAGATTAAGTAAACATTTTACAGGATAGAATGGAACAGACAAGACTGCGAGCCCTATGCGATGAATAAATTACTGAAGAGGATGATGATGATGAGATAAGCTAGAGAGGAGCAAAGAATGATTGATTAGATGGAATGGACGTTGTAGCAATGAAGATAACCTTATGTAAGCTCTGCCTTTCATGGATGGTTAGGAATATTAATAAAGAAGCAAATCTTTTTTCTTTTTTTATAGCCACTGGCTTTTAACTCCGGTGGAAAGTTCTGGTTGTAAGTCCACTTCTTGACTTTGGTCTTGTGCGAGAATTTTGAGTTTTGCGTGTACATCCGCTTTATAGCTCGGGCTTCTTTGCATGCAGGCAGTTAGTTACTCACCTCTCAGGCAGATGCACTCCGACTTTGATGGACCCCAGCCCCAATTAGTCGCCTTTTACAACATGCTTTTTAGGGGTCAGCGGGTCTATCCCCCCACCCCTTTCCCCAAATGGGGCCCTGGTATCATATGGGAAAAAGAAAACAGTCAGGGGCTGTGAAACCATTGTGGGGAAGAATACAATCAGGGCTTTTGAGCTGAATGCTACGGCATATCATAGGCCAGTAAAAGGGAAAGTGCTGACAGTTCTTATGATGTAGAAACTGATGGGTAGGAGGAGGGGTGACTCATCAGCACTGACTCTTGTAAACTGATAAACTTTAACTGTATTAAATACTTGAGACATTTTAAATACTTAAGACACGTTACCAACATTTTTACTGTAATATTTTGGAAAGAAAATAATAGTTACTGGAAGAAGAAGCATCGAGCAGCATGAAGGTGGGTGCAGGATATCAGGGATACCTCAAGCATGGGACTGGGAAGATAGCAGGGGGTAAGTGGCATGAGGAAATTGGTGCTGTGCAAAGAACCTGTCACATTATGATGAGGAATAAAGCCTAGATGTACACAAGGGCTATCTTTTGTCACCTCTGCATTTCAATGCACAGTTAAAAAAAGTGAAAAAGAAGCACAGAATGCACCAGGAATATCTAATAGACATGGTTTCAGAGTGTAAACAAACAGTTAAGCAGCTCAACAGGATATTTGTTAGCAGGTTAGTTCAGTCTATGAAAAAAATTAACAGTGAAAAATACAGTATTAATATCAGTATGCACATTTGAGGTTTGAACAACGGATTAACATCATGGCACACGGGTAGTAACCCATTTATGCTCCTTTCTTCTTCTAACTCAAGTCTAAGTCCGAAGAAGTTCAGCACAGTGCACAGGCTCTATAGCACTGGCGAGAATCCTGAAATACTTTTGGGTAGACTTATAACTCCAAATTTGGCCCAGGCAGCGCCATTAGGCTATTCTTTTCGATTTCCAGCTGCCAAGGGATTTTCTTTACGTCAACAGCAATGCACACGGGTGTTTGATCTCACTACCCAGAGACCAGGGGGAATTACTAGAAGTCCAATAATATAAAACAATGGAAATCAACAAGCTATAAACAGTATCTGTTTTTAACACAGCCTGTAATATTAAAAAAAAAAAAACTTTTTGGTCAGAAGTATTTTTTTCCTCCACTGTATAGGTTCCATGGCCCCTGGGGGGGGGGGGGGAAGGGGTGTGATAAGAATAGACTTACTGCCCCTGTAACCAGCATGTAGTAAAAAGGTGACCACTAATTCGGGTATTTCCATTAAAGTCAGAGTCGTTCTGCCTGAGAGACAAGAAGCCAACAGTCTGCATACGAATATGCCAGACCTATAAAATAGATGTGCATGCAAAAACTCAAATTCTGGAACAAGAGTAAAGTCCAGAAGGGGACGAACAACAGAACTTGCCGTCAGAGTTCGTAGCTGCTCAACACTAAGAAGAAGAAGAAGAATTCTTTTAATGCTATCTAATTTATTGGAATTTATATATTTTTTTGCATTCATCCTAAAATAGCAGGTTATGTTTTGGTCTACAGCAAGGCTGATTTCAGCAAACCTTAATTGATTACTTTTTACAACATGCTTGCTAACAGTAGTGGGTTTATTTCTTGTTCCCCTAAAACGGGCCCTAGAATCCACACAAGGATGCCATTTATTAACCTTTTTTTTTCCATCAATAATAATTATTGTTAATACATTTCTTTGAATGTTTCTAGCTGGAGAGACAATACCAGGTGTTCATGTGGCCCCCAGCAGTCATGAAGAGATGAGAGAAAATGTGGATAAAATTCTGCACTTCATGTTTCTGCAGAAAATCAAGATGCACCACATCACCATCAGAGGTAACCGGGAAATCATGACTGTAACAATATCATATGAAATTCACTATCTGTGCATGTCTAATACAATACAAACAGACACATAGTTGATTTCCAAAGAAGTAATGAGACTGGGACTATAGACTTTCTTATTGCACCTGAAATACATATTACAAGGGGAATTCAATAAGTAAATTAAAATTGTTGTTTAGAAGAAAAAAAAAAAAAACACAAAAAACAAAACAACGAAAGATAAGAACAACTTGAAAACTGTTAAAAAAAAAAACCTATATACTGTCCCTTTATTTTTTATGTCCCCCACCTCTCCAAAAAATAAAAACTAGAAAAAACTAGCAAGTGAAGTTAAAAAGATAGGGCGCACATGCATGCAGTAGCAAAGAATAATATGACATGGTTTTAGTTAATTGAAAGCCAATGTTCCATTGGGGTATACAGTACAGAAGAAGAAGAATGTGATGACAAAAACCCCTTTGGATGCCATAATAGCTTAGTGGCTAGATGCTTGTCTGCCAACTCAAGGGTCTTGCAGCATTGAGGCAGATTTGTTCCCTTTAGAATTGGCTTTTGTTCCCAGGATGACCTAGTCTAAAATGGGTACTAGGTAATATCCTGGGAAGTAAATGTGGCCAATATGATGCTGACCACATTACCCACCAAGTGATGATTCTCTAATAGTTTACTATTGTATGCTCAATGTGCTTAGAAATGAGTCCTTCATTTTATTTCAAATTTTGTAAACACTAAATGTTAATGCAGTTAGTCTATTCTACAAGCTAATATTTTCTCCTGGCTCCACAGACATTGTTGAAGGCAATCTCAAGGCCACAATGAGGCTTATCTTAGCCCTGGCTGCACATTATAAACCCAACAGTGTTAGACATTCTTCACAGTGCAATAGGCAAAATATTACTGGCATTGCTCAAGTAAGTGTTAATTCTTCTTCTTCCACTTCCTCTTCTTATTCTTTTGCCTTTTCTTCTTCAGCATTCCAAGCCCTTGAGCTGCATACATCACCTGCCTCTATTAATCTCTGACTGGCTTTCCCTTTGCATTTGGTGACTGCAAAAGTTTGCAGATCTACTGTTAGATTATCTCTACACTGTCTTCTTGTTCTACCTCAGGGCAACATTTATTTGCACACCATTTTTGTCTTAATTTCTGTCATGGCTGTTAACTGTATCTTTATGCACCAACCATTGTTGTCTGTTAGCCCTCATAACACCAGTAATTAGTGGCTTTAAATTTAATTATTTCTTACTTTTCATTTTCCGCGGTGTGCACCCTTGATAGACTCAAACATTCGCCATAAGACTCCTGTTTGCCTCTCCTAATTTTACTCAAGTGATAATTTATACATTCATTTTTTGATGTCATTAGATAATTGATTGCCAAAGGTCTGTACAGTCTGCTGAAAGACGTGTGTTTGACCTAAGGTCTGCATTTACATTCATATCATTATTACATCCCAGAAAAGAGCTGAATAGAGTGAGGTTGGTCTTGGTCTAGAAACTGATTTCCCATGTCTGTTGCAAAGTGTCCTCTCACAGACAGGGTTACACAGCTTTCTTTTTTCCCTCTAAGCTTAAGAAATCAGTGGCATCCATAACTACTTTTGGAACTTAGCATATTAGGATGTTGCCCATCAATGGTTGAGTGGAGCACACACAGACTGGTTGGGATTAGGTCTAGGTTGCCTGACAGATTTCCATCTTTCCAGAAAATAATATTCCCTGATACTAGGTGGAAGCACAGCAATCACAACCTGTGGCGATACCACTTAAAGCCAGAGATGTTATTTCCTCCTGTCCATGGCACAAAGCTTGGGCACTGTTGTAGAAACCATGTGTTGCTGTGCAGGTTGATCCATCTCTCATGCTGCTTTGTAAGTGTGAATGCAGTTGCAACAGAATATGCTGCAGAAGCTGCTGGATCAAAAGAAAATGCACTGTCCGCCTGTCAGAGCTTTCTTCCTAGACTGGCTGAAGGTCTGTTCTTCCCTGCCATATTTTTTTTTCAGGTTGCATTTCATTTCCTAAACTTGTATCCTCCTCCAATGTGCTCTCCAATGCACTCCTTGATGGGGTTGAGGAAGGCCAAGCACTCTCATATCTTTAAGACTACAACTCATATGACCTGAACTCTAGTTATGAAGTTATCCTTTATGGCAGTCACTATCACATGGTCAAATGTACAGTAGTATCTGGCATCCTGGAGTACCGAAGATGTGCTGCAGACAAGCTGTCTACATGCAGAAGGGAGATCCCACATCTGGCCAGTTAACATTATCTTAGAAACCAAGCTGTATGAATCATTGGCGGCAAGCATCACACTACAACCTTCATAGAGGCCTGTGGTCTACTCATCTAAAAACCATGGTCATAAAGAATTAAAAGTAGTAGTGGAGGTTTCAGTTTCACCGCAGGCAGGTTAGCCTATACGTTCTCCTCCCTTCCTGTGCCACTGAAAATCACATAAAATGTCAATCACTGTCCCATTTGAAAAACTGGTGAACAAAAAAAAAAGAAGAATAATCCTGGCACAATCCAGAAATGTGTGCACGCAGCAAATGCATACATTGGTTGCTATAGGTGCCATAGCCATCAGAAATGCATTTGTCATTGACAGAAGTAGTCAGTCACAATAAGGTGGCCATACACGCACAAAATTATTAAATAAGGTTAACCTAGCCCACACGTAAACTGTCAACCCGCCATCCTGGATACCATGGCACAACTGCTGCACAAATGAAAGGCATTCCACATTAAAAAAAGCAGAGCTTACAGTGCTGCACCAAGCACTTAACTCAGTAGCTTAGGCAGCGAAACCATAGACTTCCATCCATATGTGAAATCTGCATTAGCAAAGTCCTGTCAAAAGCAAAAACTGAACTCCTTATTGTAGTACCTA
The DNA here is from genome assembly GCA_905116865.2 of Candidula unifasciata. Lineage (NCBI taxonomy): Eukaryota > Metazoa > Mollusca > Gastropoda > Stylommatophora > Geomitridae > Candidula > Candidula unifasciata. The sequence continues at coordinate 73,478 of CAJHNH020002521.1, read as the reverse complement.
CTAAAGAGTTCCCATTTCCTTTACCTCTAAGTATAGATGCATATTTGCCTTTCTATTTTTATGACTTGTATTTTTTTTTTATTATTAAGGGTGCGGCGGCAGCTCTTACTGAAGCCAGAAGAAATGCATCGCGGGCAGGCTTTAGACACAAAAGAAGACGGTATGTGTTCATTCTTGTAACTGTATGGATTTAATTTGTAGCGTAGTGACTTTCTATGGTAAAATTAATCTTTAACAGCATGAAAAACAGCTTATTGAGTGCTGTTTAGTATATTCTATTGTGTGCATGTGAATATTGACAGTAAAAAAACTTAAAGACATTGGAGGGCAGCAGTAAAGTGGCTTGTAAGGAAAATACTAAGAATTTCATGCATGGACAGAAACATAAATTGGCGCTTTAAATAAATTGTTGCATTCCTAAAGCGATTAACTATGTGTGAGTTTCAGGGCCAAATTGTGTCTGCTTTGGGAGAGGGGAGTGTCTATTAAGAAGCCCCTTTTTCTTCTTATAGTCCATGTCATGTGGCGTTAGTAGTCACGTCTATCCACAACATTCTGTCTCATCCATGACCTATCTCATGTGGTTTTAGTCAGTTATCGCACTGATGATCTTCCATGCCATTATCTCAAACTGTCCAGCATTCTCTCTCTCTGTCCCTCTCCCTCTTCCCCTCCAACTTTCCATTGTCATACGTGCTTCACTTTTCTCATGACATGACCAAAGAATGAAGATGTTTTTCTCTTTCTGATGTATGTAATCAGTTCTCTTTGTGAGTCATGAGAATAGATCAACTGCCCTCTAATACGCATGCCATAAAAGTGACTACTTTGGCATCGGCTAGAATCGGATATGTCAAAAGATGTAGATATTGAAGCTAGCTGTAAACCACAACTCCAACACCAATTGCTCTTTTAAGTGAAAATGCAAATGAAGAAGAAAATTATGTGGCAAACCATGACAACAAAGGCATATTGGCATGACTCATGATGCCGATCAGTGTAGTGACACAGCTGATTGATTTGGTGAGAGTCAAGTGTAGTGACACAGCTGATTGATTTGGTGAGAGTCAAGTGGATATTTTGTCTAGGCTGTGCAGGTGTCTTTGGGCATGAGCAGGCAGATAGGCTAGCTGGCTCAACCCTCATGATGGTGTACTGCAGCTGCACAAGGCATAGGTGATCTCTTGCCTTCGGGATGAAATAACAAATTAAAATGGAAGTTACTGAAACCTATACCTAGAGAGAATGATGCAGTTGGGGAAAGGGGGGGGGGTGTGTCTGGGTGCCACTTGAAGTAAAGGCAAGACGAATATTGAAATAGGCTGTTGTTGAATCTTTACCCCGATGAACCCAGATTTATTTTCATTTGGTGTAACTTGATTGATCCTCCTTGTTTGTCACCAGGCACAGAGAAGAGTCCACATGCTACTCTGATCGAAGAGTACCAGGCGAAGGGGGTGGTGCCACTGCAGACATGCGAGTGGATTTAGAGGGCCGTGCTGAGTTGGAAGGAGCCAGTGGTAACAACAGCCCATCATCAAGTCATAATACAAGCCCTCGTACCAGTCTCTATCTCAGTGATCCACCATCTTCCATGGAAGGATTGCTTTCAGCAGGTGGCACAATCCGTAAAGGTATCAAGTTTTTTAAATCTTCATTTCACCTGAGAAATACATTGGTTTTTGGGTTATCAGTTTGAGCTGTTTGTCCCAGAAATAGCCGATTATAGTATATAAATCTGGCTATTTATGATGTATCATGTTTGACATTGAGAAGCTAAAATAGCCGACTGGTTAGTTTGCTGGCAAGTGGTCAGATATTTGAATGCTCTTGAGGCAAAAGTTTAAAAAAAAATTCAATTTTCCATATCAACCTAGTCTAAAATCAGTGCCAGGATTTACCATATAAATTGAAGGGAGCCAGTTTTCTGTCTGGGTTCCGGACCCCCTTCCAGGGGAAAAAATAGAATAGACTCACTGGCTCCTAAACAAGCATGTCACACAAGGTGACAGATTGGGGTAGTTTCCTTCAAAGTTGGAGTGCATCTGCCTGAGCGGTGCGGAACCAGCAATCTGCATACAGATAAGCCAGATCTGTAGAACGGATGTACACACAAAACTCAAGTTCTGGAACAAGTCTAAAGTCCAGATATAAATGACAAACAGAACTTTGCACTGGCGTTTACTTTAAGAAAAAGGCAGTGTAATTGTGACCATGTCATCTATTACATGCTAATAAAGATTGTTGCGTATCCTTTACAGGACGTTGCAGAACCAACCCCAACAACCCCTGGCTGTTGTGTGGTTTTTCTAGGCAAATTTTCGTCCAGTAGTTTGCCATTGCTTTCTGACCGGTCGACTTTCTTGATACCACTGTCAAAACCAATGCAAGGCGCATGACCCGCAGCTGGGATAGAACCCGGCATTACGAAGCGTTCGCATCGACTTAGCCTGAGCTGACGACACATGCTAATAAGCTATGCAAAATTTGTTTGACTCCATTTACCCTAAGGGAGTGGAAATCTGTGGTGCTATTTCAGTTACAAGATATGTTCTGTCAGTGTTCCATAGTTGTAAGATTTAGTACACAATAGACCTGGATAATGAAAACACTTTTTGGGGTGTTTAGTTGGTTATTTGTTTACCTTCTTACAGACAGTTGGAGGCTACAGATTCAAATCCCTTTAGATTTCAGCTATCTTATCTTATCTAGTGTATCCTATAATTTCCATTTACTTCATTCAACTTCTTTGGCACTCAAATCCCTTTATGGTCACTATAGCTTTCAATTCTAATGATCTATATATATTTATATATATAACTGTTGTGGAATGTAGGCTGGGAGAAAGGAATATACATACTTGAAATGCAAATATTTTTTTATTTATTGGGGGGAGGGGGGGGGGGGAATCACACATCATAGAGATATAAAATGACACAGAAATGCTAAACAAACCAGGAAAAAATTGATAATTAAGTTAGCCAGGGGTTTTAGGAAAAAAAAAGTATTTTGGACATGTGAAAAAAGACACTATACCAAGAAGAAATATACAAAATGGAAAGATGGAAATTAAATGAAATACACTGGAGTAAGAACCGGAAGGTAAATGAAAAACACTACAGGGGAAGATGGAAAGTAAATGACCTAGCTCTCTGATTCATGTTAAAAGGTAAAGAAGATTAAAAAAATTTTTTTTGCTACCTATCCTTCACAGGATGTTGCATACCAACACCATAATTATTAGGCTGTTTTTGAACTCAGCAATTTTATGTTCAATAGTTTGCCATTGCGGTTTAAACAGTCAGCGCCCTTATACCGTTTTCAAAGCTAATGCAATAAAGTCTGCTACCACATTCATAACCCCTAAGTCAGACACTGATTACCTTAACAGTTATTGTTGAATATAACCTTTCAACCGTTCCGCAGGTTTGATGGTGACTTCTTGTGAAAGTGATAATGCCATGGGAGATTCTGGTTATTTTGAGATTTGTGATACATTGAAGGAAACTCACCAAATGTTATTTCAGCTCCATGATCTGGTGAGTGTGGTAGAGCTGTATGCTTCTGTTGTGTTGTCAGTTCAGTGAAAATCTTTCTAGACTTTGTCTTGTTCGGTTAATCTGTTTGTAGACTAGCATATTGTTTCTTGGTCATGGATTTAGCTTTGTGACTGCCCACAAACGTATCCTTGGAAAAAAAATGTGGTGGTTTCCCTTTACTTCCACAAGAACATGGATAAAACTATAAAATTAAAATAATTCTATCATTTATGTTTATGAGTTTGTTGCATGGTTTCCAAGCTTTATGAACAACTTCTGTATTTTTTTCTACTATTTGTTACCCTGTCATTTGCCTAAAATGTGTCAATTCCTGGGAATTTTAGTTAGTTGGGTTATCATCGTTGCACTCCGGACATGTCCTTGGGTGTTCAGATCCTCCCCTAAGTATGAACGCCAGCATCCGGTGACTAATGGTACCAGTTCTATGTTGATTACCAAGTCCTGGTACCCCGACTTTAAAGAAAGCCCCAATTAGTCGACTCTTACGACATGCTTGTTTGGGAGGCAGTGGGTCTGTTCTTGTTTTTCCCTCACAGTGAGGTCCCAATATCCACATGGTGAATTATGGTAAGTGATGTGGATTCACTGCCCCCAAAGTCGTCCACCCTTCCCATTTCTTGGGAAATAAAATCCTGGGAAAAAAGATGGCTAGCGTTATGTGACCACATCACCCATCAAATTCTCTTGAGTCTAAAGTATTTAAGTCTGGTACCCACTAGCTCTGCTGACAGTGGCATGAAAAGGTTGCAGTGCATGCATTACACAGTGAGCACAACTTCTGTACAACTGTCCTAAAGCCACAGGAAATGCATTTATAAAAAAAAAAATAAAAAAAACCACCATGGAGATCTAACCCTAGTACATCCAGGGATGTGAAATTGTGAATCGCATTTAAGCCACAACCCATATACCCCCAAAACTGACCCTATGACCTTGCCTTCAGAGTGGGATGGTGATGTGCGTATGGCTTAACAACTTTGCCATGAAGCACTAGATGCACACATTGCTCCTAGCAAGTGGTCGGAAGATCATTGTCAGTTGTATTGACTTTCTGTGATGGGGCTTTGGCCTGTGACAGCCCCCATTGGCCCTCTCCCCCCCCCCCCCCCCCCCCTCCTGTGAAGTTAATTGAATAGCCATGATATAGACTAACTGATTATATGGTCAGGATCGCACCAGCCACTTGTATGAAATTATGTATCATAATCATTTTAAGCTGAGTCAGCCTGGGGGACCAGGTAAAATTTGAAAATAATTCCCACCTTGTGGATATTCTGAAACCTTACACTCATGTGAACTGCATGCAGTACATCACGCTGCATAGAGGGGGTGCCCGTATGTATAGTTGCTCACGTTAAAAAATCCCTTGGCAGTTGAAATCGAAAAGACCAGCCCATTGGCGCTGCCTTGGCAAAAGTTTGAGTAAAAAAACAACCCATGGTATTTCAGGATCCTTGCCGGTGCTACAGAGTTTGTGCAGTGCGCTGAGATTCTTCGGACTCGGGCTTGAGTCAGAAGTAGAACGGAGCACTTACAGGCTACTCCTTGTGCCATGATGTTGATCCATCGTCTAAACCTAAGGAGGACGGAAATTACGCAAATAGGGCCAAAATAGAAAAGGGCTGCCGAGAAGTTAGGAGCAGAAATGGATGAACAACCAGAACTTTCTACCAGAGTTTACAGCTGGGGGAAGCTAAGAAGAAGAAGTAGAAGAAGAATTGTGTGTTGGGTCACATGTTTAGTTTAAACATTACGTTTAATTGTTCCAGTGGTTACTGTGTCAGCAACCGTTGCTATGTTTCTGTTTCAGCTGTTAAATGGAGAGGCTACAGGTGACACAAGGGATCTGTCAGGAGACTTTATGGAAGGTGCCAACATCAAGGAGACAGTGGTAAGTTCTTTGTGACTGTCACAATGACTGCTTTTGTTTGTGTGAAATAAACAACTAACCCTCCTCCCACTTCTCGTAAAATATTGGACTTTTCCTGGGAACTCCTCAAGAAATCTCAGTGTCACTGAGATAGGTGAACTAAAAGAAAAGTACCACCTTTTAGCCCAACACATCTGATGTCAGCAACCCCTATTTCCCCCAGAATGGGGCTTTGAAACCCACACTGGGATTATTATACTTTAGATAGGTTAGGTTTGATATATTTTACAAGATTTTAACATTAGAGAATACTTCTTATTCTTCTATTCACTTGAAATAAACTATTTGTATCTGCAATGCTGTCACTAGTATAAACTTCACTGTCTTTCATAATTCACTTAGCGGCCCATAAAGTTTGGCTTCCACCAGTCTTTCTTAGTCTCAGAAGTTTTGCCTGGAATGATGTATTTGGGACAGTCTTGGTTGGAGGACGTGATCTGTTGCCTCAGGTGCCAGTCAACATGTGCACATGACTGATTCACCAATCTTAAAATATTTTGTACATGCAAATACTGTATCAGAAGTGATGAACACAGCGATGACTGCAGTCAAGCTGATAACCAGAAATTAATCTACTAAACCTTGACTAAAAAAACTGAACGAAGCGGAACAACGTACACACACAAGAAAATTATGTTCTTCCCCTTCGTTATGCTTCTTAGTTCTTGTTTAGTGGATTAATTTCTTGGATCAGAAGCAGCATCATGTTCCAGAAACTACCAGAAGAAAAGAACATCAAAGACAGCTGGCTTGTAAAAAGCAGAATGTTTCCAACTGAAAGACTTCAACTTTATTAAATGCCATAGCTGAAATGCTAAAGAAAGATTATCGTGGGCAAAGAAAAGACAGACATTTTAAAAAAATCTAAACATCAGGAAAGATTGACTGATTAACAGCATCTGGTCTCCGAAGCTCAAGTATTTTGGTCATGTCAAGCGCCATGGCAGATTGGAGAAAATAATAGCAGAGTACCAGGAAGCAACATAAAGGCACAAAGATAAGCACAGGATATAGGTGACTCCTTAAATATGAAAGTTTGTGAGGCGGGAGAGCTGGTGAAAGACTGAGTTTCTTTCAGGCAGACCATGATGAGAGCAACATTCTGTAAAGGACCTGCTACATGATGATGGTGACTTAAAAAGAACGGCAATAAGAGCCATGTTTCCTGAAAGAAAGAGGGAACATGGTTACTGGAACAGTATACATGCTGCCAGCAACTTTCTACATGATGATGATTGTTTATGTGGGTCTACCTTTCATGTTTTCCTACAGTGCCTCTTGAAGGGGAGACTGCTGCATGCTGAAACAGTAGCAGAATCATTGAGATCCGACCTTAACAAAGTCAAGAAAGATTGTCTGGAATTACAAGGAACAAAGGTCAGTATTTTGTTACATTTGAACTTTGCTTAACCCACACCAAGCTCATTAACCCTTGCATTTCCCCAGATACCACGTATTTTAGTGTTTACTAAAAATGCCATAGCTTCACAACTATTTGATATAATCTCACAATATTTTGTATTTTTGCACCAAACTGAATGAAGAACAGATTTCAAGAAAAAAAAGTTGTTTATTTTGTTTTGCATCATCATCATGTGGCTGTAGATTGGTGCAAAAAAGGCAACCGGAAAATCTTTTATCTGACAACAATAAAGACAAACAAAAATGTCTTATTTTCAAAAAATATTTAACAAAAATGTATAATAATTTGTATTTTTGCACAAAATTAAACCAAGAACACATTTAAAGAAAAAAACCAATAAGGTTTACTCTGACATAGTCATCATCATCATGTGGCTGTAGATTGTTGCAAAAAAGGCAACTGAAAATCATTTATCTGACAACAATAAAGACTGATAGTGATGATTTTTTTTCACAAATTTTCAACAAACATATATAATATTTTGTATTTTTGCACAAAATTGAACCGAGAACAATGTGAAGACAAAAAATGGGGTTTACTTTGTCTGACATAATCATCATCATCATGTGGCTGCAGATTGTTGCAAAAAAGGCGACTGAAAAATCCTTTGTCTGACAATAATTCAGACTCCCAAAAAATGTCACAGCTTCACAACTGTTCAATATTACTTATCCTATCTAATATTGTTTGCACAAAATTAAATAGATAACAAATATCAAGACAAATGTAGATTTACTGTTTTATATCATCATCATGTGGCTGTAGATATGGTGCAAAAAAGGCAACTGAAAAATCCTTTGTCTGACAATAATTCAGACTCCCAAAAAATGTCACAGCTTCACAACTGTTCAATGTCACTTATCCTATCTGATATTGTTTGCACAAAATTAAATAGATAACAAATATCAAGACAAATGTAGATTTACTTTTTTATATCATCATCATGTGGCTGTAGATATGGTGCTAAAAAGGCAACAGAAAAATATGTTATCTGACAGCAATCTATAGAAAACGCCCCCGTGACATGATGGTGGCAGCAAATGATGAGTGGAGAGATGGATATAAACTCTGGTAGTCTGAAATAGCTTTTTCACAACACATGTGACACAACAGTACAAGAAACCCTGTCACTTCATTAGGGGTTGTGTGTTTCCAGTTCCAGCACTAATCTTTGTCTCAGCATAACGGTTTGTTTCTTTAGCAAACACAGCAAGTATGTCTTTACTGAAGAAAATATCCAGTGGTTCATTTGTTCCTTCTGGCAGAAATTAAACAGAAGTGCCAGTAAATGGGGGTACTCCAGGAAAGCCTTCTAAATCACAATGCCAGTCATCAACCATTTGGGGGCGTGGCACATCTTCTCCGGACTCGTTAGATGATGATGATTCTGAATCAAAAGCGGCAATGATATTTTCGTCATGTGCAGACTCAAGCACAAAATCTTTATAATCTGTGGGCTTTGACTGAATACTCTTACAAGAACTATCAGCATCCTAACCTGCGGCACCAGTACTTGCAGCCGACAACACTGTGACTGTCTTTGTCAGACTTGACTTCGAAGAGTCATACTGTCGTTTTACAGTCGACGATGTTTTGAATGGCACTTCGTTAAATTTATTATAGTCATAGCCATCAAACTGTTCAGAAGTGTCTTCAAATGCACTTTTTGAAGCAAAATCAAGAAAATCGAATGCATCATTAGAAAAATTAGGAGAGATATGGCCACCACGATGGTTCCGATAATTTGACGCCATGATGAATTTTTCGTCAATGTCTCACCGTCATGGAAGCTAACTAAAAAAATTCGTAAAATATTTACTTCAAGCACTACGGAGTTATTTCCCTTAATTATCCATACAGATATGAATAAGCTAGAGGTTTCAACTAAATCCATCATAAAAATTGCGATTTTAACATGACTGCGAGCGTCCAAAGCTAAAATCGCAAAGGGTGTGACGTTGGCAGATGGAAGTAAACGTCGCCTCGTCGCATTACGTGCGATGTTGGTAGTCAGTGGGTTAATACACTTTCTTTGCAAGTCTACACCATCAGTAAGAAAACTGATTTTTTTTTGTTTTTAGAGAACTAAATTTAACAATAATCTCATGCTAATTTAACTGTAATCTCATGCTAATTTAACAGTAATCTCATGCTAATTTAACAGTAATTTCACACTAATTTAACAGTAATCTTTCACACTAATTTAACTGTAATCTCATGCTAGTTTAACAGCAATCTTATGCTAATTCAACAATAATCTCAGACTAATTTAATAGTAAACTCACATTAATTTAACAATAATCTGACACCAGCTGCACACTAATTTCATACCAGTCTCACAACATTCTCCCACAGTTTCACACAAACCCACATTCTTCACATAAATATCACATTAATTTCACACAAGCCTCTCATTCCTTACAGAAATATCACATTTCACACAAATCTGCAGTCTCAAATGATAGACACACATTCTGTCACATTTCCAGGCAGGTCTGCAGCAGAGATTGAAGGACCAGGAAGGCAACATTGCCGGGCTCAGATCCAAGGTCATGAAACTGGAACTGGAGAATGAAACATTACTTTTGGAAATAGTAAGTTGAGCATCTTTACATCTTCTTTATTTCTGCCTGTTTCTCTGTTTGTTTGTTTACTTTTTTCTTTTATTTTCTTAAATTTTTCTACTGTTGTTTATCTTGTGTATACTTCTGTCTCTTGTCGCCCACACAACAGCCACCCCCAACCTATTCCTAATTTACTATTGAACAGAATAAAATGCACTTCTTTTTATCTCTTTATCCCAACCAAGTCATGTAAGAGATGTAAGGATTACATGTGTGCCGTTTCTACTGCTTTGTAATTTTGGTCCTAATTTCTTTAAAGCTTTTCATAATGCTATCATTTTATATTCTGCCTGATCTTCCCCTTGCTCTGACTCACTTATTTTTCTCAAGCATGGTTCTCTGTGGTAGTTGGTATTCCCAGGGCATTCTCATCAGATGCTAAAAACATTTCATTGGTTATTCTTTAGTACAGTGTTTCCCAAACTTGTCTTGGTCGCGGCTCCTTTTTTCAATTAACATTTTCCACGACGCCCTAACCTAGGTAAAAGTATGACTATTCGTGTCTTGGTTGAATTAATTATAAAGCTTTTACAATATTCCACGGCGCCCTAACCTAAGTAAAAGTATGACTATTCGTGTCTTGGTTTAATTAATTATAAAGCTTTTACAATATTCCACGGTGCCCCTGTGAAGAGTTTGCGGCTCCCCGGGGCGCCACGGCGCACCGTTTGGGAATCACTGCTTTAGTACATTATGTGGTAAATTACTGTCCTGATGTTATTTTTCAAATTTTTTAATTTTGTTTATTTTTGTAACACTGAATGATTTCTTTGAAAGGTCTATTCTCTGTTGAAATTGCCCATTAATTAGTAGTAATAAGGGTCCTTGTTTCACACTGGTAGCATAATATTAGCATTCGGAAAAAATTGTATTAGATTTACCTTGGTAAACATATGTCTTTCTGTATGTCAGAAATGGTGCTAGTTGTCACAGTAGCTAATTTTGCCTTGCACACCATAGGGTAAGTTTCCTACCTTGAAGTGAAAATTTGCCTTTTACCACAAGTGGGAAATTTGAGAGGTCCATGTCATTTTAAATTTTTTTTAAAGACGACATAAATATGACCAATAACAAGTTTAAGGTCTGTGGCAGACAATTAAAAAAAAAAAAAAAAAAAAAGAAGACAGGTCCAAAGACCTTAGTAATTGGGAACTGCTGCCATAGATATTTGAACTCACTTGTTTGTTCAGTCTCAGTACACACTTTTATAATTACCATTGGCACATTATCAAACATGCTGCTAACGCTAATATTTCTGGTGACTGAGCAACACATTAGAAGTAATAAACAAACTGTCATGTTTTTTAAATAAAATCTTTTATCTTGTTGAACAAGTAGAACTTTTTTCGATGACTGCCGTTCAATGCATTGTTTTCTCCATGTGGGTTCTGGGGCCATGTTATAGGGAAAACAAGAACAGACCCACTGCCTACCAAATAGCATGTTGTAAGAGTCGACTGATAGGGTGCTTCCTTTGAAGCCAGAGTGCATCTACCTGAGAGGCAAAGAACACAGTCTGCAAACAGATATGTCAGATCTGCAAAACGGATGCATATGCAACACTCAGGTTCTGGAACAGGACTACAGTCCAAAAGTTGACAAACAACCAGAACTTTCCACCAGAGTTTGCAGTTGTCTATTTATTAAACATTTTTTTAAGCGGTTTGCTGTCACCTGTGTTTTGATGCCTAGTGGCATCATGAATATATGTTTTCTGTCAGCCTTCTTTGTGAGAAGAATGCAAGGAACATAATTAAATGATGGTAAAAATTAACTGATGGTAAAACACACTAGGCAATCCTCTCTGAGATAGATGCCAATTGTAAACTGATTAGAGAAATTAGTCATAAACAGTGTTTTTCTGACCTGTTATGAGAAGAAATATCCCAAAACTTTGTGGCAGCTGGCAAAATTTATGGGAGAATATCAAGGGGAAAGCAAAGAGATAAATACCTGGATGTCTTGGCCATATGGACGAAGCAAGAACTGTGATCATAATTCTTGTGACCATATGAGATGGTAAAACATGACCGCCTATGCCTAATGGCAAGCAACATAATGATAGTGTTGATTTGATTTTATATTAACAGGAAGCTTTGAAGAAACACCAGCACGAAAGGGAACAAGTTTTCTCGGATGTCAAGGTAAATGAATCGTTTGTTTTCCTCTCCTCTCTGTTGAGCCATGCTTTTGTTTATATTTCTGTTTTGCCTTTACTTTGTGAAATCTTGTTCTTCTTCATTGTAAACTCCAGCAGGAAGTTCTGATTATTCTTCCACCTCTGGACTTAGTCTTGTTCCAGAACCTGAGTGTTGCATGCACATCTATTTTACAGATCTGTATACAGACTGTTGGTTCCTTGTCTCTCAGACAGAGGCGCTCTGACTTTGAAGAAAGCCCCTAATTAGTCCACTCTCACGACATGCTTGTTGAGGAGGCAATAGGTCCATTCTTGTTCGCCCCCCCCCCCCCCCCACAAAGAGACCACAGAACCCACACGGGGAACGGTGTGAGATCTGACACAAGGGCACTTCCCAGAATACTAACATTTGCTGCAGATGTGTTCTCTATAAGCTGTAATGAGATCCACTGTCTTAATTAAATGTTGGCATTCTGGTGGAAACTCAGCTGTGTGGATCATTGGAGGACATGAATCACACCACAACCTTCATAGAGGGCCGTGGCCTTCTCGTCTGAGAATCACTGCAAGTAGAAGGAAAAGAAGAAGAAAAAACGTGGATATTCTTGTTGATATGTTAATTATTGTTTTTCTTAAAGAAATCCTGTACTTATCATCATGTTTGAAACATCTCTTATAAATATTAGATACTAAAATAACAATAAATAGAGGGAAGAAATTAAATCAGGCATTTTTTTTTGCCTTTAGAAAACCAATAACAAAGTTCTCCTCAAAAAAATTGTTTAATCAAAATTGTTCGCCATTTTTACAATGAAAGTTAGCTGCCTTGTACCTACTGCAGTATTTTGGAGTTTTAAGTGTTGTGCCCAAATTTCCCACAAGCCAGCGCCAAAAATCATAAGAACAATTTGCTGCTAAACTGTGCTGCCATGGAAATGAAACCAGTAAGACATTAGCTAGTGTCAGAGCACTATAGAATTAGGTTTTGTCTGCTAACTACTGCTCTAATGTTGCTCCCAAATAATTAAATGATGTCACTTGGCTTGCATATTTGAGTCTTAATCTGTTGCTTAGCCTGTTTTATTTATGTTTTATATTTTTATTTTCTAGATGAGCTTTATTAAACAAGTGGAGGATAAAGATAAAATTATTGGTGATTTAAAGGTAAGAAATTATATTTTCTGTTTTTCTCTCTACTAAAATTGTAAAATCCGCTGTGTGGATTCCTGAAAATAATTTAAGGTAGAGGGGAGAGAATAGAACCACTGGCCTCCTAAAAAGCATATTGTATTAAGTGACTAGTTAGTGAAGTTTCCTTCAGTCAAAGCACATCTTCCTGAGAGGCAAGAAACCAACAGTCTGCATACAAATAAGTCAGATCTGTAAAATGAACGTGCATGCAAAACTCAAGTTCAAAAACAAGACCAAAGCTCAGAAGTGGATGAACTACCAGAACTTTCCGCTAGAGTTTTACAGCCAGTGAACACTAAGAAGAAGACAACCTGTGGTTGTGCTCCAGGGACAAAGTTCCTTTTGCTCTGCCACGGACCCTTCACTTCTTAGTAGTCATTCTGAAAAACTTATCTATATAAATAAAAATGTAAATGTTCAAATGTTTAAAATGTTTAATCTCCTAAAGTTCTTCCTTAACTGCTTTGAAATTTTGACACAACATTGCATTCGAATATGTTCATGTTTTTATGTACCTACTATAGGTGTCATTAGAACAACAAATATTGTATACCACAGCATTGTAAAATTAAACATTTTAGAAATGTGCACTATCTTTTTTCTTTCTTTTCCATTTAACCTGACTGAGCCACAGACAGCAAGTGAAATGGTTTGCCCACTTAGAGAGAATGCCTTGTGACACCATACCATACAAAGCATACATGGAAAGAGAAGGACGTAGACCAAGAACAAGATGGAAGGATAACATCAGAGAAACTCTACAACAGCACGATGTGCCTATGGTCGAGGCGGCCAGAAGAGCTAGAAACAGAACCTTATATCTCCCTCGACACCCACAGCGGTAAAAGAGGAAGTGAAGATGAAGAAGAAGAAGAGCCACAGCAGCGCTGTATAAATATATAAATATTTAAATTGCAAATTGGAATGCATTCTAAAGTTGAGGTGTTGTTCGGGGTAGGGGGGGTAGGTTGGGGTGGGGAGGGGGGATAGGTGGGGGTGGGCAGGGGGGGGATAGGTGGGAGGGGGGCCCTTTAAAATTTGTTCTGCTGACCACCAAATATGAAATATTGTTAAATAATGGACCCTTTTCCACACTTTCAGGCATATTGGGCATGTAGGGTTAGACCTGTATTTTATAGACCGGTCGAAACTTGGTGGCTGATGTGGTCAGCATCACACAGGCCGCCTGTACTTCCCAGGTTTTTACCTGCTACCCACTCCTGGTTGTGTCAGCCTGAGAGCCAAGGTCATTTTTGGAGAAAAAAAGTTCATCTGTCAGGACCCGAACCCATGACCTTTTGACCTGCTGGTGAGTGTCTAGCCACTGCCATGAGACATTCTAGTTTGTTTGTGTATTGTATGGTGTCAAATATTGTTTCAGAAGGAACTCTTGAACAGAGAAGGTAAAATAAATGAATTACAACAAACACGATGTCTGTCTGAACCCCGAGAAGCAAAAAAAGTGAACGACATCAGACGGGAGGCTATCAGTGTTGTGAATAGTAGCAGATCAAGAGTGAGTGTTATACATTGTCTGTTTAATTGTTAAATTGTTTGTGAGTCTTTTATAGTGTCTTCTCAATATTCTTTATGTGAAATAATTCATCCTCATCATCATCTGTTGCGCCATTTATCTGTTGCATAAAGCTTGGAGTCCCGTCCTCTATTAGAAATGAGAACTTTTCACATCTTCTTCTTTTCTCTACTTCTGGAATGCCTGGCAGAGTCAGGGCAGGATGAGATCTCTGGAACCAGCCCTTCTGTTTGCTTCGTATAAAGTACTTTTCAGTGTCTGATATTTCTGCAGCCCATGTACTGAGTGGTCATCTCGCTCTGTTACCACTGTATCTGTATAACATTGCTCTCTGTGGTGCTGTCTGTTGCCAGTATTGTTACATGGCCAAACCATTTGATTTGTTGTGTACCTAAAAAGTTCTTTAACTTTTTACTGGTTGCTGAAAATGAGGATGCGGCGCTTTTGGAAATATTCAGAGTGCCCTGATGTCACTTCTTAGATCAGCGCTCATTTTGTTTTTATCTATTGGAGTCTTGTTGAGGGCAGGAATGGATGGACAGGAACACCCACAACAGCAGCGTCCATATGGTCGTTATCACGTTAGGAAAAAAATGTAGAGAGTGGTGTAAATGAATGGCAGAATTAGAGGTACAGTAACTGATAGATGGAAAGGCTGGACTAGATGATGTAGTAGTGTACATTGATGGTTCTGTTCATCAGGGTGTAAGATCTGTCTGGGGATTTTTTGTTATCTACAAATTCAAGCATAAGAATGGAAGTGGAGGCTCTCACTGGAGGCTCTGAAGGGGATAGCAGCAAACAAACTTACCAGAGGAATTATTTGGTCTGATTCTCAGTCGGCACTGCAGAAGGTTCAGAATGGACAAATAGATACCATGCATCAGTACGCTAGCATTGCAGGGATTCACATGGATTTACTATTTGGGAAATGCAGGAGTATGAGGGAAATAAAGCGGATTTTCTGGCTACAAAAGTGAAAGCTACGGGAACACTGGTACTGGACAAGAGAGATATTCTGAAGACCATATATGAACGAATGTTGATTGAAGACACAAGATTAGATGAAATAACATGTGCAAGAATGTGTGAATGAGGAATTAAGTGTGGATCCGGCAAGAAGGGACGGATGAGAGAAATAGAACTACATGTGTATAATTAGTGTGCTACGGGAACAGTCAGCATTCACACTTTGTAAGAAATTTGCTGCGAGAAATGGGGCATCTAAGGGTATGTTCATTTGCTGCGGGAGACGGAGCATCTGTGGGTATGCCCGGTGTGCTATGATGTTGATTCTTAAATCAGTAATGATTCTTGTTGATACCCACTCCAGCAACTTTGGCCTCTGTCATCATTTGTCTTAGGGAAATGTAGTGTGGTAGGTACAGGAAAAGCAGTTTACCTGGCCGACATTCTCACTGCTCTCAGGGAGATAACGTTAAATCTGCAACACTCAAAATACAAGAACTTCAGGTCAAAAGGTGTCACCAAACATGAACACTATACAGGTAGCCAAAGAAGAATAGTAAGCCGAAACAAAATCAGTGTTAATCAGTCACCACACGGCTGAAGAATATACTGAAGATGGGATCTGAACCCTTATGGATTTGTCCGATGTGCATTGAGGATAATCTTTGGATTTACTGACTTACTAGCTAACTAACTTGTCTTAGGGAAGTCAACTTATTGTAAGAATATTGTGAACAGAGAACATTTGACTAGACCTCAGGAACACAAAAGTGACATATTAAAGTGAATTTCATTGCAAGGAGGCCCCATTATGGTGGGGGGGGGGGCACAGACCCACTCCCCCCTGACAAGAATGTCATAAAAGGTGACTATTCAGGTGTTTGCTGAATCCCAGTAGCAGGATATGTTGGACCAAATGGTGCATATATTGCAGATTAGCTGTAAACCACAATACATCATGCCAGCTGGGAGAATTGTACGATTAATTGTTGTTTATTGCAAATGCAAGTGCCTGTTGGGGGTGGGTGGGGGGGGGGGGAGAAGCAACTTTGCATGGCATTTAACTCTGCAGCAGGTGTGCATCTTACATTCAGTTGTCCTTATCCTTTGATCTATCTGAAATTATTAGCTGTGCTACCACTGGCGTAGCTCTGACATGTAGTAACACCTTGTCGTTTCCTAAATGACTTTAGAAAGTGTATCTTAAGAGATATTTTTTTCCCCAGAAAATCCTGAATATGGTAAAACTAAATTATAGTTTTTTAAACTCATACATTGCTTCCAGGTTGGTATCCACAATTATTAAGGAGTTTGTACATTATTGTTAAGCAACCTTGATCAGAAGAGTTATTGCAGGAGCACAGACCAGATAGTTCAAGTTGAGTTGCCAGGATTGGCCTCTGTGAACTTGGTTGCTGTATATGGCTTGGCCTCTCTCCGCAGATTGGCTAGCCGCCTTCCGAGACTAACACAAAGCATGAACTTCGTAGCTTCTGCAACAATCCCTAGGGATCTCCATTAAAAATTGAACTCATGAAATTAAAAAAAAAAAAACACTCCGTGAAATGAACCCACGACCTTCAGAGCATGAGGTACCTGGCTTGACTTCACCCCCAGAACATGATCTCTTGACTCTTTAAGATTTTTAGAGATTATGTATCTTTTAAGCTGACATTGTATGAGACATGCTACCACACTTTATTCATTAGCAACAAGAAGATAAAGAGCTTAGTTCTCTTGAGAAAAGAATCCTTTCTCTGACCGAGTGTCTCCGGTGGATGGAAGGCAGTAAGATGCCTTCAAGACTTCAGGTTAGTGTTCAGGTTCCTACTGTTTGTTTTTATTAGCATTGACAGGATATGCAAAAGACAGCACATACTGAAGACCTCAAACATAAAGATACTGATTTCTTTCTTATGTGAATGCGAAGTCAAGATATACGAGTCGGAGCAGCCGGAACGTCAGAGGTGAGCATGTAGACCTTCTGCTAGAAGAAAATGAATCACACCATGAATTTGAATTTCACTGCTGGCAGGACAGGAAATGACAGTGTCCATGTTTATTTATTCGTCGGTTCGTGAACCACTAAACAAATGTGACTAGGTTGGTTTATAGTGAGCTAAAAGGCTACTGAATGATGCAAGCAATGAACAGTGCTGCTGTGGCAAAAGGTTTAACTTTACCAGCCAGTCGGAGGTTGTTTTTGGAATAGCCCTCGTAATTGGTTTTGTTTAAACTATTGAACAAAAAATTATCTATGAATCAGTAGTTCCAATGTGACAATGGTGAGGTATTAACATTGCTCTCATCAATTTAGTAAAAAATTCAACCACCACTTTGTGTACCATCTGTGGGGGTGGGGATAGATCACCTTAAAATTCAGACAGCTATAAGGCAGCGGCATTACTTCTCCTCTCTATCCATTTGTCTCAGGTTAAGAAGAGATAATAAAAGAAATCTCTGGTATGTTTAATACTTGGTAAAATTCACAGCCTGAGATATTCCATCAGTTCGTTGTTTCACAGGGAACTAGCAGATGTCTTTATTAACTTCTACAAGTTAAACATCTTTTCACCAAGAACTTAGAAATACCTACATGATCTCTGTGTTAACTTGTTTTTCTGTTTATGTCCAGGTCTCAGACATTGAAACATTCAAAGACACCATACAGCAAAATCGGTCGAGATTGGCAGCTGCTTATCAGAGTAGTTCAGCAGTCGACTGTTTAGAAGATGCCATAGTGCAGCTGTTGGACAAGCTGCATGTTAATGGTTCTGATGCAGGACCTTCTTTTGTTGGTCAACACCCAAGCCATGTAAGTATTGTGTACAGCTGTAATTTTACAAGTTAAGGACCTATTTTTCACACCTTCCTTGGAGAGTATTGTACATAAAATAAACAAATAGAGAAGGCATTGATCGGCACTCATAGAAAGAAGTAGAAAGATAGAATGACACACTAGACAACATTAAAATATAAAGCTGTAGTTACTGCGCCGGGAAATGAACCTCCCAATGGCGTGTGTGCTTCACTGTGGAAACAAGTTTATAAAGAACATGACTAGGCACCCCTAAAAAAGGTGTCTTCATTGGTCATGTCTGTTGTGCTGCTTGAAATTCACAACTATGGAATACGGACAGAGGAATGTTGAAAATCTTTTGCTAGCAGCTGGATGCCTGCCTGGTCCAAAGGTCTAGAGTTAAATTACACCCTTTTAAGCGTTTGTGTAAATCACTCATTTTTTTAAAACATAATTGGGTAGCCATGGTAGTGCGGTTGCTAGCCTGGTCAGCATCGTAGTTTCTAGTTCAAATCTAGTTTTATTAATAAATGACCCAGGCAACTAGATCAACCATGTCTAAAACGAGTAAAGTAAAATGCACTCAAAAGTAAATCTGGCCATAAAACTGATCACACAACCCATCAGTAAAATGCTTTAAAAAAAATTCACAAAAATACAAGACCTTATTCATTCAAGCGCATGGTGCTTGACTCGCTGACTGATGTGGTCATCATCATACTGGCCACCTTTACTTCCAGGATGTTTCTCAGTACCCCTCATAGACTGGGCTGACAAGTGAGCCTAAAAAAATGATTACAAAATTATTTTTTTTAGTTCTCTGGAGCAGCAGTTATCTCCCTGCTCATGCTTGCGTAGTAGTCCAGCAATAATAATGTTTTCACTGGTGCAGATGAGTAAATCCAGTCACACATGGTGCCTCATTTGGGACAGAAAGAATTCAGGAAGGCAAACAATGGAGAAAGGCGTTTTCAAATCAGTAATGGACCACAGTCTTGACAAAATATTGGAGCACATTGATTGATGGCAAATACAACAGAAAAAAAAGTTGTTGGCTGATTTGTGATGCTGATTAAGGATAGAGACAATATTTTTTTCCCCTTGCTTTATTTCTTTTCCACTTAAAAATACAGGATCTCCTCAGCTCACAGCCATGCTCCGCTCTGACTGGCAGGCCGAAAGTCAAACTGGTCATGAGACGAATTATTTGTCAACACTTTTCTCATTCAAACCCATTATTAAACACTACATAAACACTAGAGTTCAGCCTGTGTATGCATAATTATTGTACAGAGTGTGAACAATATATATACACACATGCACACACACATACTCTGTTGTATCAGTTCCTGGAACTTTGAATTTACCAGTGATCTTTCTTTATTTACTATTTTTATTTATTTTTATCTTTTTACCATAAGTAAGTGTGGTAGGTGGTTGTAAGTCCTGTAAGTCGAGGAGAAGGTGTACTTAATCGTCAAACATTTGTAAAATTCTGCCATTTCCCTTTGATGTTCTGCAGGAGCGCTTGCAGCAGCACTATGGCAACCCAGTCGTCAAAGATGTTTCTCGGAACATTCAGACCAAGGATTCATTAAGCAGCTGTTCCACTGGATCCTTCTCTTCTGCGAGGAGCAATCTGGTAATAGTTCTTGTATGCTGTAAAATATCGGGTTTATTCCTCTTTTTCTTCTTTAAAAGGTTGGTGGTGCTGTTGCATTTTGGTTTGCAGCAAACTGATCAAATGCAGGGGGTGCGTTGTCTGAAGGCATGGTGTCGGCTTCGAGTGCTAGTGGTTCCGGGTTCAATTCCTGGTAAGGGCTTGCATTTTATTATGTGGGCTTGGACTTCTAGTAATATCTCCTGTCTCTGGGTAGTGAAATCGGACGCCTGTGTGCATTGTTGCGCACGTAAAAAATCTTTTGGCAGTTGGAAATCGAAAAAAGTAGCGTAACGGCACTGCCCGAGCAAAAACTGGAGTTAAAAAGCTACAGGAAATACTTAAAGTATTTCAGGATCCTCATCGATGCTACAGTCCCTGTGCACTGTGCTGAACTTCTTCGGACTCAGAATTGAGTTAGAAGAAGAACGCAGCAACTATAGGTTACTACCCGTGTGCCAATATGTTGATCCGTTGTTCAGACCTTCAAACCTGTGATTAAATTCAAGCCTGGCCTGGCGACACTGAAGACGATGGTGGCGACACACATGGAACTGAAATTATTGGTCTTATTGTCCAACCATTTGGTCCTTTTCTGTCATCGATTATAGCCTAGGAATATTAACCCTGTCTACTTCACAGTGTACAAAGCTTGAAAGGATTCAAATTGAAGGAATGAGAATTGTCTTGGGTTGCACACGGGACACCCCAATTAGAATAATGAGGTATATGCTTGGGCTGACATCAGTAAAGTCTAGACTGTCACTGGCGCAAGCCAAGACCTATATGCCAGTTACCAAAGATGAAAGGCATTTGCTGCATTGTAATCTTAATGGTTTAAGAAAAGACTGGTTGAAAAGAGGAAAGTCATGGATGGCACTAGCTGAAGATACCATCAAGACAGCAGCTTCAGTCAAATACACGAGGCAGGAATGGATTGACATGAACACCCACAACAGCAGTTTCCTTCAGGTTATTGTCATGTTAGGAAGAGAATTAACGGTATGGCAGAATTAGAGGTACAACAACTGATAGTTGGAAAGGCTGGGCTAGATGATGCAGTTGTGTACACCGATGGTTCTGTTTATCAGGGTGCGAGATCTGGCTGGAGATTTTCAGATAGAATGAAGGGGAAAATTGTGGTAGAACAAAATGGAGCTTTTTTGTCTTCAACTTCAAGCATGAGAATGGAAGTGGAGGCAATCACTGCAGCTCTAAAGTGGAATGAAAGAGCAGATTTTCTAGCTACAAAATTGAAAGCTACCGGAACGCTCGTTCTGGACAAGAGAGATATTTTGAAGACCATATAAGAACGAAGGTTGATAGAAAACACAAGATTAGATGAAATAATATAGACAAGAATGTGTGAACAAGGTATTAAGTGTGGATCTGGCAAGGAGGGATGAATGAGAGGAAGATATCGGCGTGTGTATAATCAGGAACGGTTAGCATCTACACCATATGTCATTTGCTGCGGGAGATAGAGCATCTGACAGGAAATGTTCCTGGAGGCAAAGGTAAGGGTCACCAGTCAGAAGCTGGGCATATAATGTTTGGAATATTTCAGGCATAAAAATACATTTATCAGATAACCTCTTCAGGCTTTCTTTGATATTCTCTCCGAGCGATGCAGGAGTTGTGGGAAAAGAACAGACTGACAAATTGGCTGGTTATGCATGGCACGCTAAATGTGGTCAAGGCCCTTAGGCCCTTTAAGAGCAAGTGAAATATCCAGAGGATGAATAGATCATTGTGGTCTGCAGAGAATGATACAGCTAGGAATGACCAGGGGATCTGGGCAACACTCTTTACTCAAAGGAGAGGCAAGAGGGTCATATATTGAGACTGCTACTAGCACTATCAGTATTGCAGCTCTTTACTGGCTGCTGAAGATGAGTACTAAATGCTTATGGGAATTTCCAGCAAAGGAGAACTGGTAGGAAATCTGTTTTTTTTTTCTGGCAAACTGATTAGGCACGGCACAATATTATGCTTTACAGTTATTTTTGCTTGCGATACTGCTCTGCTAATAGTTTCCACATGTGGATGGTAGTCCACGGTTTTGCTGCCTGAGATACTGAGTTTAGTGCTTGGTGCAGCCCTGTGAGCTGTGTTTTTCACATGGATTGTCTTTCATTTGTGCAGCGAGTGTGTCATTGTATTTAATATGGCTGTTAGCTGGTTTACATGTAAGCTGGGGAAATACCTTATGTAATAATTTTACGTATGAATAGCCAACTTATTGTGCCTGACTACTTCCATCAAAAACAAACTGCAGTTCTGGTGGCGACTGTTGGACTTGGTGCCTCTTACTGCATGCACATATTTCTGGATTTTTCCAGGAATGTTTTTTTTCTCAAATGAAGAGTGAGGAAAAATTTTTATTTGGCTGTCTCTGGCACACAAGCGGAGCAAGTATGGGGAAACCCGATTGTCCTGAAGTTGAAACCAAACACTAAGCATAATGGAAGTCATAGTTTGGGAAGAAAAGGCAAGGATCGGCTAGACCAAACATTGTTTTAGGATGTTCAAGGCACTTTATGCATGACAATACATATGGTAGAATAACTAACGAGGGGCCCAACAGTTTTTCTTGGCAGGCTACATGACAGACTGAACCCGTTGTGGTGTAGTGATAGAGGCTTGCCTGCGGATCTGAATATCTGGGTTCAAATCTAAACAGGGCCGGACTTTAAAACAAAAATAAGCTTTGTCTCCCAGGTCGACCCAGCCTCAAATGGGCACCAAGTAGTGTTCTGGGAAGTAAAAGTGCCCGGCCTGAGGTTGAACACCTCACCTGCTGAGGGCTGTTTGGTCTATAAAATATAGGTCTAGCACTGTATGCCCAGTCTATGCCCACTCTATAAAGTCATAAAACAAGATCCTTTAATTTTACATGATAAAAAAGATGACCTACTGCAAAGCCGGGTACCAGGATGGGCTTTGGGAAAGTAAAGACAGCCGGCGTAATGCTGACCACATTACCCACAGAGTGCTGATGGTCTGTAAAAATATGGGACGCTCTGCCCATATGCCCTATGCGCCGAAAGGCGTGAAAAGGGATCTTTACTTTACTTTACTTACTGCAAAGGGCCCGCTGTAAGATAATGTTGATGATAATGAAAAATTTATAGTGTCTCTGTTGTCATCATCTGACTTTTCCCTTTTTCTGTGTGTGTGTGTGACTTATTTCAGCGAAGTCCGTATACAGACCGTGATGTTTCTCCTCGAGCTGCGCCAGGCACACATGTGATTGCCAGGGCCCAAGCATATCATTCCACACAAGGGCAGCACCATGCTTTGACACCTCAAGGTCAGTTGTCTCTCTCTCTGTGGATTCCAAGCCCCTTGTGGTGGTGGGGGTATAGTTTCACTCCCCCCTCCCCCCACAACCATCACCAACAAACCATGTTGTATAAGGTTGCCATATTGTTTTTGTTGGTGGGGGGGGGGGTGTTTGGGTTGTTACTGAGCGTTGACCAGAGGATCTGGACAGCACTGAAAACTTAAAGCGCTATTGCTATAAAATCAGATTGTTACTGGCACCATTGGAGTTAAAACTCTGCACTTCCTACTGAAGATGGGGACAGAGTGCTTATGGGAATGTCCAGAAGTCTTTGATGTCAGTTCCTAATTCAGCATTCTTTCTTCTTCTCTGTATTGGGTTTTGTATGCTCAGGTGAGACCATCAGGTAGGTTGCCTCTATGAACTTGAATGCAGGTCCTTCATGGTTTCCCATAGCTTGCTCTGCACACTTTGCTCTTTATGGCAGGTTTCTTTTAGAAGTTGTAGGCATAGTGGGCTGGTCTGCAGAATGTGCTCATGTGTTTGTGGTCCTGTCTGACAGGCACACTATAGGGACTGGAAAGAGAAGGCCAACCAGAAAGATGAATGGAGGTGGTGGAATCTGCAGCAGTGGACCTTAAGGCCTCAAAATGATGCAGAAGATCAGTTTATTAAATTTTGTGAGATACCTTGCTTTTCATCCTAAATGTTTGTATTATTTATGTTGTTTGTCAATTCATAAAACTTTATAACATACAGGAAGTAGAATCAGAATGCAGCCTCCTGTTGCACATAATGAGACCATTGTGATGTATTACATTGGAGATGCTGTTACACATTTGGCATGTGTGATACACAAGAAGTAAGTTCTAGATTGTTCTCTCATTCAGAAAATCATTTCTCTGTAAGAACTACAAGCTAAACCTTTCACCCTGTGAATGCTGGGAGAAAAATCCTCTTTAAAAAACAAAACAAAAATACATTAAATAGTTAACTAGAAAATCAGTGCAAGTCAAACTTTACGGGTCACTGAGCGAATTACAAGACAGTGAAGTTCATACTAGAGACAACATTGCAGATATAGATAAAATCTTTTTCAAGCGAACAAATAAATCTTTTTAGAATTTATCTAGTTTTTTGAAATTCAAAATATATTCAGATTTGTAAAGGGGTAATCAATAAATACGAACAGAGTAAAGGATTCAATGGAACACATTTTTAGGTGCATAAAAAATACACTAAAAAATATGGGGTTGCTTATGCCGTGACCTCTATCACTGAGGCTTACAGATGTTAGCTTACTTTTCACAAGGCCATTGTAGTCACACAAAAAAACATCTAAAATGATAGTTTTAGTTAATGTATTCATTTTCTGGCCTATTAAAAACCGCACAGGTGTACATCGGACCAGTGGAATTTTACAAAGCTTTTTGAAAAAACAGGTCACTCCAGGTAAGGTCATATATTCACATTTATGGGGATGTGTCACAACTGGAAGTGACTAGAGTTAGGCTTCTCAGGGTGAAAAAGCTAAGTATATTTTTTTTGGCTTATGCACTGTCTACTAATTTCCTGTGATAATGCATTAAGCTAGATGAGAGATCTTGCAGCAAATATGCCTCTTGGTTAATGTGATATTTACAGTTTACATTCCCTGTGTTGGTTTTGTGGCTCACTGGGGGAGGCAAGCAAATAGAAGACCCACTGCTTCCTCAACAAGCATATCATAAAAGTTGGCTAATAAGGCATGTGTCCTTTGAAGTTGGAGTGCATCTGCCTGAGAGGTGAGGAACCAGCAATCTGCTTAAAGATGAACCCGTTCTGTAAAATGGATAACAGTCTGCATACACTTAAACCAGATCTATAAAATGAATGTACACATAAAACTCAAGTACTGAAACCAAACTAAAGTCCGGATATGGAGGAACAGCCAGAACTTTCCACCGGAGTTTACAGCCGGTGAATATAAAGAAGAGGCATTTTACATTATTTTATGGCCCTGTCTTGATAGCAACAGATGAGAGGAAGGAACTACTAAAATGATTGATGCAGGAGCTGGCTGGTGACTGAATTAAACAGTGATAGAACTAGACTGACAGAATTAGGCAGTGACAGGACTAGACTGCCAGAACAAGGCAGTGACAGGACTAGACTGACAGAATAAGGCAATGACAGGACTAGACTGACAGAATAAGGCAGTGACAGGACTAGACTGCCATAATTAGGCAGTGACAGGACTAAACTGACAGAATAAGTCAGTGTCATGACTCGTATTCATTGCAGTTAGAGCCTGATGGTCGGTTAGAATGTAAAAGTGCTGGCCCATCAAATATTTGCTGAATCTGGAAATGGACCAGTACACGCCGAGGGCCTCCCTCTCTGACACACTATAACGTGTCTCGGTTGGTGTCAGCTTCCTGCTCGCAAACAGGCAAGGTAGTAACTGCCCATCATATCTCTGGCTCAATACTGCGGCTATCCCCATGTTCGACGCATCTGTGGACAAATAGAAATCCATTGATAGATTCGGTAGTCTTAAAAATGGATGCTGTTTAAATGCCTTTTGTATGTGGTCCAGTGCCTTAGCACACGCCTGGTCCCAGTATACAAAACGAGGCATCGTCTTCCGTGTCAGTTCCGACAAGACAGACGTAACCGACGAATAATGAGGAATGGATTTCGAATAGAAATTGCACAGACCTAGCAGCGCTCTAACATCTTTCTTAGTTTTTGGCGTTGGAATGTTCAGAATTTTCGCCACATTGTGGTCTTCCGGTTGAAGAATACCGTCACCAACTACATGGCCCAAAAAAGTAAGCTTTTGAAAGGCTACTTGTACCTTAGAAGGACTAATCGTTTACCCAAACTCTCTGATTTTGTCAAGAAGAGATTTTAAAGAAGCAAGATGGTCATTCAAATTGTCATGGAATAGTAGAAGGTCATCCAAATAATAAATCAAGTCAGAACGACCGACAGCCAGTTTCTTAACTAGGCGAGTGAAGGTGGCCGGACCATTGGTCAGACCGAAACTCATATATTTAAACTGTAATAAACCTAGAGGGGACTGAAAAGCCGTGAATTGTTTGGACTCCTCCGCCAGCGGGATCTGCCAATACCCTTTTGACAAATCTAGTTTAGTGAAGAACCTTGCTGTTGCCAACCTATGGAACATATCGTCTATGTTTGGCATATTCTCTGCATCTATCACAGTAATGCGATTAAGCTTGCGGTAGTCTATACATATACGGATGGTTCCATCCTTCTTCCTTACTATTACCATAGGGAAAGAATAGGGTGAGGTAGATGGCTCAATAATACCCAAACGCAACATTTCTCTCAATTCTTTTTCCACTAAACTCTCATAGTGTAATAGCAAATTGTATGGTCGTAATTTGAGAGGTCGATCATCCACTAGCTTGATTGTGTGAACAGCCTGCGATGTCCTTCCCGGAATGTCCGTGAAAATGGTAGAAAACGATGCAAGAAGTTTTCTAACACGACCTGCATATTCCTGAGGCATGGAGCTTGAGATCTCCACATCCCTCCAGGATTCCTTAGGTATCAAGGAAGGTAGCACAATAGGCAAGTAGGACTCCTCCTCAGGATTATCTGGTGTTACGGGCTACCAAGTAAACGATTATTCTAGGGGTACAACTGTCAACTAACCAACCACTGGCAGAAAAACGCCGTAACGAAGTCAACCCTTGAAAACTGCTACATTCCAGAAACACGTCGTTGGCAGGCAAATACAAGAATTTTATTAAGCAATTCCTCACAGATATAAATGGTGTCAATGAAAGGCATATAGTACAGTCACTATATTAAACGACGGTTCCTCCAATCCGGAGCAATGAGCCTCAGCTCCCCGCAAACAGCAGCATCAACTTCTTGCAACCGTCATCTGTCTGGAAATAAATTCCTGTCGGCAAGTGACGTCGTGTCTCTCGTCATACCCTATGTTCATTATCGGTTGTCCGTAGTGTGGATCTTCGGATTGCACACAACAACAGGGTTAACTAGTGAAAGAACTAGACACTGATAGGACTAGGCAGTGACAGGAATAAGCAGTGACAGAACTAGACAGTGACAGGACCATTCAGTACTTGGAGTAAGCAGTGACAGGACTAGACAGTGACAGGACTAGACAGTGACAGGATAATGCATGTTGGCACTAGGTAGTAACATAACTATGCATGAATTGGGTAGTGACAGGAATAACATGGACAGTAGGAGATGACAGCAGAATTGCAACAGACACAAAGTACCTCTGAGAAATACTAATATGACAGGATGAGACATATTCAGAAATAATGTTGTTAGGAATCAGGAGGGTAAAGCCAGCAGTGATTGCTATTGAGAGATAGTGAGTTATACCATTTGTTTCTAAAATAAAACAGTACCAGACACCATCTGCTTTGTCAGATGTCATGGGGGGGGGGGGGGGGGTGGGGGGGAACTGCATGGTCTCAAGGCCTGGTGTCCACCTCGAGTGGTAGAGGTTCCGGGTTCAATCCCTGTTAAGGGCTGGGAGTTTTTCATGTGGTCTTGGACTTCTAGTAATTCCCACAGGTCTCTGGGTAGTGAGATTGGATGCCCGTATGCATCCCTTGGCCGCTGGAAATCGTTGTGGCCTAACGGTGCTGCCCAGGCAAAAGTTTTGAGTTTTAAAAAATGTACCTAAAGTATTTCAGGATTTTCGCCGGTGCTACAGAACCTGTGCACTGTGCTGAGCTTCTTTAAACTCGTACTTGAGTTACGAGAATGGAGCACTTAGGGTTTCTACCCATGTGCCATGATGTTGATCCGTTGTTAAAACCTTGAACCTCAAATTCCATAGCATTTGTCTCTTCAGATCTTCTTCCTTGTTCTGAATAATGCTATTGATGATACTTTTCCATGCCGCCATATTACACCATTCAGCACCATGCATTTCAGCCTACGTCTTCTACAGTTGTCATGATGTTCAGAAAAGTTTAAAGTTTTTAGACTTACCCAGTGGACTCATTTATAGCTCTCATGATGTCTAGACGGTATTCAGTCTCCTTCACATGTCTTTGAATCATGTTCAGACTTGCAGCTGCAGTGATCATTTTTTTATGGTGCTGGGTACTCTTTTATCTTCTCAGCACCATTTCAAGCCCCTGCCGTCACACAAGGTCACATAAAACTATAAAATTATCTAAACATTTTGAGACACCACATGTATATATCCATTAAAACTACTTTTAAAATATTTTAAAATCCTGGCAATCATTCTCGATAATCCTGTGTGTGTGTGTATGTATGTATATACATATATATGCCAAAAGGGGAGAGACCTGTTTATCCATATAATATATTCTGTATCTTGGAGGCATTTGCCAGGAGGAGAGACACCTGTTTATCCACAACCGAGGTGTTTGGTCTTTATTTTTTTTTAAAGAAAAAAAGGGGGGGGGGGGGGGGGGGAGATGAGTGAATATTGAAGATTACAGCAAACTTCATCTGGGAGTGGCCTGTAGAGGTACCTGGTTGCTACATCCAAGGACAAAGTCTGTTTGGATATCGTGACAAGATATCAGACCTGATGTCGTGTAGAACCAGTTGGCTTCACAATTACTCAAGAGCCTTTATTACACATTACATGTGTGGTTTTTGTTGGGACACTGATGGGTTTTCTGTGTGGTTTTTGTTGGGACACTGATGGGTTTTCTGTGTGGTTTTTGTTGGGACACTGAAGGGTTTTCTGTGTGGTTTTTGTTGGGATACTGATGGGTTTTCTGTGTGGTTTTTGTTGGGGCAGTGATGGGCTTTCTATGTGGTTTTTGTTAGGACTGTGATGGGCTTTCTATGTGGTTTTTGTTGGGACTGTGATGGGCTTTCTATGTGGTTTTTGTTGGGACAGTGATGGGTTTCCTATGTGGGTTTTATTGGGACAGTGATGGGCTTTCTGTGTGGTTTTTATTTGGACAGTGATGGGCTTTCTGTGTGGTTTTTGGAGCATCTAAGGTGTGAAGTTGGAATTGTAACGAGGATTCGAGTCTTGTTGCAATGACAAAATCTGCATTTTATAATACAGAGAAAGTTAATCATAATACATCCCTGTCATTGGAGAGGGAAAACAAATCGTTATCCTTCAGTCAGTACTGCCAGAAGTTAAGCTCTGCAGTGCAACAGATTAGAGCCAAGCATTGCTTTCTGTGGTCTGAATGAGTTGGGCATTCTTGCAACAAAGTGTTATTGTCAATTGAGGTTGAATATGCTTTATTAACAATTAATGTTAGATATGCTATTTTACAAGATACAAGATAATCGTAAGATTTGCTATTTTACCCCCCAAAAAAAGTCAGATGTACTACTTTACAAAATTGTCATACAATGTGCGACTTTACAAAATAATTGTAAGGTTTTTCTACTTAACAAAACAATTGTCAGATGTACTGCTTTACAAAATAATTGTAGGATGAGCTGTTTTATTAAGTAATTATAAGATGTTCTACTTTGCAAGATAATAGTAAGAGTGCTACTTTAGAAGCTAATCATAATACCTGCTACTTTACAAACTAGTCACAAGAGGTACTGCTTTACAAGGTAATCATTAAGATGTGCTTCTTTAAAGATAACCATTACATATGCTACTTTACAAGATAGTCATACTGATTGCGTTATTTCAGCTGTCAAATGATGATGACATCTTGCCTGGCTGGGAAGGAAAGATTGTGGCCTGGTTGGAAATGGACCATGGAACAGTCAGCTGATCTGGGTTGCCTCTGCTCAAGCTGGTGCACTGAACAACAGGCGTTGTCACTAATTATTGCAAGTGTCACTGTTTCTTGCTAATCTGTTCTCAAATGAAATTCTTTTAAATGCATTGTTAGGACTGTAGTGGTTAGGAGTTTTGACAGCAGTTATCATTGCTTTAAAACAGGGATGGGGACAATTTGGTCCTGCATGGAGTCTTTTAGATATTTGTAACATTCAGATGCTCTGCAAAGTGATCAACTTGACTATTAGCCTGCTGGTTTTAGTCGGACATTCAGTCGTCATTGCCTTGACCAGGCCAAATGCTTATTTCTCGGGTTATATTTGACCCATGGACTGGAGGTTTCCCACTCTTGTCTTAAAACAAAAACTGGCTAAGAGATTGGTGAAAAGAAGAGGGGGGGGGGGGGGGGGGTTGAAAAGAAAATGCTTGAAAATACAAAATGGATGTTGTGTTTGTAATAATGATTTAATAAGGTCAGTAGGTTGTTTTGAAAATATAACATTTTCTTTTGGGTCACTGTGTGTTGTGCATCATCAGCAAGTGTTTCTTCTTCTTGTTCACCTGCTGTAAACTGCGGCGGAAAATCCTGGTTGGTCACCCACTTCTGAACTTCAGTCTTGTTCCAGGACTTGAGTGTTGCATGTGCATCAGTTTTACAGATCTGATCTATTTTTTTTTTGGTATGCACACTTATGGTCCTTGTCTCTCAGGCAGATGCGCTCTAGTTTAGAGGGAAACATTAATCCTATCTACATTGGCCAGGTCTCCATTAAGGAATGTATAATAATGATGATGACTGCAGAAAGGTTTATATGGGTCTGGACCAGTTGGAACAGTATGAACTCTGATCCTGGTGCAGCAGCATATGTACTTCTTTTTCTTCTCTTCCTCCTCCTCCTCTTCTTCTTCCATTCCCTCTTCTTCTTCCTCCTCCTCTTTTTCCTCCTCCTCTTCTTCCTCCTCCTTTTCTTCTTCTCCTCCTCTTTCTCTTCCTTCTGCTTCTTCTTTGCATTTACTGGCTATAAACTCCAGCTGAAAGCTCTTGATCTTCCACCTCCAGACTTCAGTCTTGTTCCAGAATCTGAGTGCTGCATGCACATACGTTTCATAGATCTGGCTTATTTATTTACAAACTTTTATTTTCCACAATAAATGGCTCTAAGGTTTGTTTGTTCTGTAATGTTTTCCACAATAAATTGCTCTGAGAATGATTTGTTCTGTAGTATTTTCTACAATCAATAGTACTAAAAATTGTTTATCTGGTATTTTCCACAACTTGTTCATTTATCAGTTTTTTTCACGTTCACTTTTGCTGTTCGGTAACACCAGATCTCAGATTCTGTTGTCATTCTTTTCCTTAACTGATCCAGTAGACCAGTATTTGGGGCAGTTATTCCCAAACTTTCCTTATGTAATAAGTTTTACTAAACATTTTGTTTTCTTTTCTCGAGTTTACATTTTTTACATATTTTATTTCTGTTAACAGGAATACAATTTTTTAAAACTTTGAAAGCATTTAAGTCATTAGCAGTCAGTGAAAACTCAGAAATCATATATCAAATCCTCATGACCTTCAAGAGAATATATTGAATTTTTTCGCTGAGATAAAATCCGACACAAAAATGAGCACTAGCATGAGTGTTTCAAATAGTCATAATATAAATGTTTTCCCAGTTAAGCGCCTCAGTTAAGATCGTTCGTTGAAACACATGAACGGATGTATTAAATTATATTTTAATGAATGTGTAAATAAATATAAATATATATTGTCATTAATGCTTATAAAATAAATGATAATGTAAATGTAGAGTTTGGACATAGAAAAATAAAACATCTCCTGAATATAAGCCCTAGGGTTTCTTTTGTAGCAAAAATAAAAAAAAAAAAAAAAGACCTGATCTTATTTTCATGAAAACATAGTACTTAAAAGTAAAGTTTTGTGGTTTTACTGTACATAAGGTGTCGTTAGTTGTGTTTTTACTGTACATAAGGTGTCTTGAGTCTGGCAATCAAATGTGGTTTTATGTTGGAGTATTTGCCAGTAGATGTTGTAAAGAAGAAAACCTTTTTTTTTCTCCAGCAGATCTATCACATTTTTTTAACATGGCTGATTGTCTTCTTCTTCTTTCGTTCGCCTGAAATAAGTTGTCTATATCAGCAGTTTTGTCTCTTGAATAAATTTCACTGTCGTTGTTAGTTCATTCAGTGGTCCATAGAGTTTACGTTCCACTGTTGTTCTTTCTGGCCAAAAGGTTTGCCTTAATGTGTCAAAATCGGTGCAGTCCTGGAGTACATGCTCTGCTGTCTGGGGCACATTTCCACAGGTGCACATGGCTGATACACCTACCTTGAATTTTATGTACATGTGGTTACGTAATCGGTTGTGCTCTGTTCTGAGGCAGAGGATAATGACTTGTTCTGGTCTGTCCATAATAAAATAGTCATCTTGTGCTGGGGCTGGTGGTTTCCTGATCGATTTAATGATTCTTTTCTTTTGGTGGTATGTGACTGGTACATCCGGCTGCTCTTTTGTCGCACCTTCCCCTGCCATTTGATCAGCTTTCTCATTTTCAGGCACTCTACAATGAGACGGTATCCACTGCATTATGACTCTTCGCTGAAGGTCATCATGTTAATTTTAGGTGGGTTAGCCTTTTGAAATGTTCAAGCTTGACACTGGTATCCGTGTTGAAATGAATATGTTGTTTAGAATCTGTTTCTTGGTGCCCATACATATGTTAAGATGTAATAATAACGGTGTCAGTTGGTACATAAGTGTACTGGCTCATTGGCATCTTGTTTCTATTCACTGATCTGTTCTCCTGTTGTCCTCCGAAAAAGTATTACCTAGATATTTAAGTTCTTTAACTTGCTTCAGACAAGTACTATTCAGCCCTATATTTAGCATACTAGGAATTCTTCTGACCTTCATTACTTGAGTTTTAATCAACATATGAAAATATCTGTCAAAGTGTCTGAGACTCAAAGACATCATCATTCTGTTTTATCCTGTGTGCATTTTCCCCCCACTTCTATCAGTGTTGTTCCACCACTCCCATCAGTGTTGTTCCACCACTCCCATCAGTGTTGTTCCACCACTCCCATCAGTGTTGTTCCACCACTCCCATCAGTGTTGTTCCATCACTCCCATCAGTGTTGTTCCATCACTCCCATCAGTGTTGTTCCACCACTCCCATCAGTGTTGTTCCACCACTCCCATCAGTGTTGTTCCACCACTCCCATCAGTGTTCCACCACTTCAGTGTTGTTTCATCACTCCCATCAGTGTTGTTCCATCACTCCCATCAGTGTTGTTCCATCACTCCCATCAGTGTTGTTCCATCACTCCCATCAGTGTTGTTCCATCACTCCCATCAGTGTTGTTCCATCACTCCCATCAGTGTTGTTCATTCACCTTATTTTTTGGGGTTCAGTTGGGCATCCTCCTTTCCTCAGTACATTTGTTTCCCATTTCAGTGCCTGTTTTAGTGCACCCAGCTGAACATAACTTGGCTTTTGATTTGTCCTCTGTTGAGTTTCAGATGAGTGTCACACTCATTACTTGTCCATCGACGCTGCTGTCTCCTTGATTTGTAACTGTTCATAGGCCACTGGGTCATCATAGATCTGACTAAACCTGGCAGAGTGATCAGTGATAGTTTTAGAGATAATACTAATGCAGATCCTCATTGAGCCTTTGAGTATTTGTAAAAAATGTTTTCAGTTCATGATTGTTACTGAATTGCCATAGGTGATTGATTGCCTGTTACATATGAATAAGTGTAGATAAAACCACAATGCCAAAATTGAGGACATTACAATTATAAAAGTGTTGTATATTCATGGGTAATGTTTCCACTGAACTATGTACTATATACTCATTGTGTCATATGAACAGATGATTATGTCTGCATGATTTAATTACCAGAATTGTACTGAACAGTACAAGAGGCAACATTATTTTATTTGTATGAAATTTTTTTTCAGTCTGCAGTATAATTCTCTTAGAAACTGCCATTTTTATTTCTTGGCTAGGTCTGAAAAAGGACCAATAAATGTCTTTCTAGATCTGAAAAAGGACAGTGAGTATCCTTCTAGATCTGAGAAAGGACAGTAAGTAAAGTATCCTTCTAGATCTGAAAAAGGACAGTAAGTATCCTTCTAGATCTGAAAAAAAGGACAGTAAGTATCCTTCTAGATCTGAAAAAAGGGAAAAATAAATGTCCCTTTTTGTTTTTAAAATGGAAAACATTTTGCTTTACTGATATGCTGTTCTGATATGCAGTATCACGAGGAAGAGAAACAAGAAAAAAATTCAACGTTGGAAATAAGTATTATAAGCTGGAAATAAAATCCCTGCACATACACAAACTACTTAATTTGTTTTTGTTTCTTTGTTTACTTTATGACATTTGTACTCAACTTTTACAAATTTTCCCACTTCTTTTGGTTAGATCTAAAAAAATTCCAGAAACAATTGATTTTTTGGGGGGAAAATATTTTGCTTGATTAATACACTGTTATATGAGAAAATGAACACATGAACTTCCGTTAATTTGTTTACCAAACGATATATTTACTAAAATTTCGATCATATTTGAGATTTTTTTCTTTTAACAAATAGCCACATGTTGGTGGTGCTTTGTATTATTTATATTGTGTGTATCTGTTTGCTCTTTCCCTGTTAGATCTCATTTTTAAATGCACAGATATATATTTGACGAATAACCTAGAGGGCTCAGAGGCAGAGGAAAAAGTAGTTTTATTTTTGTGAAGAAAAAAAAAAATTCCTTTAAAAAAACACATTCTAGACAGGTCACTAAAGAATTAATCAAATATATATATATATTGTCAACATTGAAAAAGAATCTGTGTGTGTGTGTGTGTGTTAAATATGCAAAGATATATAACCGGAGTAATCAATGAACACATAGTGAAGCATTTAATGGAATAGATTTCAGAGAGACCTAAAAATATTTATTAGATGACTCGTATCACTGAGGCTATGCAAGAAAATTTGATATCAACGTAGCTTTGATTAAAAAAGCACATTAGGTTCACAAGAAAATACCGCAAATGGAATATGTTTACTAAGTATATTGATATCCCTACCCCGAAAAGCTGCATAGGCAGAAAAACAGTCAGTGGCGTTAACCAGGTGCCTCATAAGCATATAGCAGTAGAAATGCTGGCTAAGTGGCATTTAATAGGGAATTAGACCCTTGAAGAAGTGTTAAGAGCTTGCTGGGGCAAAATGGTGAAAAGCAACTTTTGGTTGGTTTACTTGATGGAGAAAGAGTAAGAGGAAGGCAAAGAGATAAATGACTTGACCACATGAGCAGGACAAAAACACAGACCTGATCCACGATTCTGATGATCATGTGGGATGGCAGACCATGCTGTCAAGGCTTACACTTATTGGCATGGTACATGATAATAAAGTTAATGTATTAGACAGCTATTGGCACTCTTTGAAACATTTCTTAGCTTAGCTTATTTTGTCCTTAAAAGTTGTTTTAAGAAGTCCAAAAACAAATAACTGACATGACAAATTATTAGTGCATAACTTTCAAAGAAGCCAAATACCCTGGGATTATGTTCTCAACCAAATGTAAGAAGTATGAGGATCACAGTAATGATGAATGGGATTCAGGCAAGAACCAATATTTTATTTAGTTGTTTTGTTTGTCCCACCACACTGTTTATTGGATTTTGTTCTCACAACTGTTTTTTTTGGGGTTGGTTTTCATTTTTTCCCCAGTTTATTGGGTGTTCTTTTCTACCCTTACAACTGTTTTTTTCCCCCCACAGTTTAGTGGGTGATCTTTTCTACCATTACCACTGTTTTTTACCCGTGGGTTTATTGGATGTTCTTTTCTACCCTTACAACCGTTTTTTTCCCCCATTTAATTGTTGACAGCTGGTTACTGTATATACTAAATGTTTGGTTACTTTAATTTGCAGTTCATAATTTTTGAAATATGTACTCATTTTATTTGTAAAGTTATCAGAATTGCATAGTGAAAACTATAGGTACAGTACATTTCATTGTTTTGTCACAATTTTTATGTTGTTTGTTTTCCCAGTGTGGGTTCTGCCGCCCCATTTTGGAGAGAGAAAAAAGATAGACTCATTGCCTCCCTAAAAAGCAGCTAATTTAGGGATTTTACCTACTAAACCAGCACACATTTTCCCGAGGAACCAATTGTCTGCATATAAGTAATCCAGATCCGTAAAATGGATGTTTACCCAGAATTCAAGTTCTGGAACAAAACTTAAGTCCAGAAGTGGACGAATAACCAGAACTATCCACTAGTCAGTGAGTGCTAACAAAAAAAATATTTGTTGTTTACCATTCTAAGCCTATGAAGTGCATTGAATCCAGCAGAAGTTGATTGGTATTTCTTCTTACTTTGCCTTGCAACCAGTTTCTGCATGCTTGTCATGTAATATCCATTTCCAGCAAATGATTTATTGCCGTTAACTGCTTTCTCTTAACATCTCTGGAATGCAGTGTGTCAGTATGTCTGCCCTGTCCATACTTCTTTCTGCACCGACCACTGCAGATACTGCCAGCCTATCAGCTTTCATTTCCTCACACACCCAGTGTGTACAGCCTACATAGTTTCTTAGGAGGGACTTCAGGTGGGAACCCAATCTAGTCAGTTTGCCATTTTGGATCTTCTTAAGCATGCTCATTGAATCTGTCACTATCAGTGTGTCAGATGCTTTCTGTTCTGCCAGTCTTGCAAATGCTGCTGTGAAAGCTTGTCTCCATTCATATTAATAGCAGGTGAACTGAATGCCAAACTTTCTTCCTGTACTCTCCCCCTATTCATTGTGCTGTGTATGCCCACCCAGACCGCACCCTAGAAATCACTGAGTCATCTTTATAGAGACTGACATCACCTGGTCAGGTGTGCTCCTGGATATTTCAGTATCAGTGGTTGTTTGGTTCCATTATCTGTAGTAACTACCTGAGGTGATTATTACCTCAGTGTGCACCAGCATTTTGTTTGGTGCGTGCTGATCTATTTAAAATATCAGATGAAAGCGAGAAGTGAAAAGTCATGATCGCTGATGTGTTCAGTATCATTGGAATTTCATGCTGAAGATGGGGATGGAGTGTTTACAGAAATGTCCTGAGTACTGTGATGTCAATTCTTGCTTACCTTTTCAAACTTGTCATCTGAAAAACTGGAAGAGAAACAAAAACATAACAAAGTATCATTCCAGTTTGTACGTGTTTAGTGACTTCATTCAATTTGTTACTGAATATTATTATATTGTTTATTATTCCAACTATTAGCATTCCAACATTATGTTGTATTCAGCTTAGTTTATGTCTGTTATTTTATGCTGCTCTTTGAAGATTATGTAGAGACAGCAAGTTTACTGGTTTCGTCATTTTATGTGAACGAAGCCTGGCTATCTATCTTTGTTCGTTTATAACAGTAAATTATCTGGTTTTAAAGTGCAAGTTGTAGGTGGATTAATCATATCATAGGTATTCTCTGGAGGCAAGAGATCTGAAATCTAGCACAGCTGAAGACTTGGAACTTTCTTAGAGCACTTAATATTACCCTAGACCCAGAGGGTTATCAGCTGCTTTTACCTCTATGTGGATCAGTTAACACTCTTGTGGACCAGATTTCTTCTCTGTGACCGTCAGAGTCTGAGCAGTCCTGTAAAGCTGCTTTAGGGAGGCCAAGAAGTTGGACACACAACATGCAACCCCCCACTAGGACAGAGAGGACCCAGACATGTTCAGATCACAGCTCTCATACAGTTAGGATAAGTCAACCAAAACTGCTGGCACAACAAACCAAATTTAAGCCACAAATAAAACCAGACCACAGTTATAACCGAAGCTGTTCTCAGCAGGGTTGAACATGGTCAAATTGTTGTTCTTCACCAAACAGCCCTGCAACCACAGGAAGTAGAATTAGCAGTAAGACCTGTTGAATATCGGTGTGCTCTGAGTTTGCAGTGTCCTGTTCTGAGTCTGAAAATTTTGGTCTGCACATTTCTGCCATATAAACAGGCTCTATGCTCTGGTCAGTAATTGTTCTTTCCTGTGTGGGTTCCGGGGCCTATTATAGGGAAAACAAGAATAGACTCACTGCCTACCCAAAAGCATGTCGTAAGAGTTGACTAATTTGAAGCTTTCTTTTGAAGTCAGAGTGCATCTGCAAGAGAGGCACGGAACCAGCAGGTTGCACACAGATGAGTCAGATCTGTAAAACGGATGCACACGCAACACTCAGGTTCTGGGAACAGGACTGCAGTCCAGAATTTGATAAACAACCAGAACTTTCCGCCAGAGTTTACAACTGGTGAATGTGAAGAAGAAGAAGAAGTCATTGTTCTTGTCATCTTTCCAATTTATCTTCATGGATTGCTTTTGTGTATTTATTTGCCTCTTTAAAACTCTGAAGTGGTTGAGGCTGCACC
Source organism: Candidula unifasciata (assembly GCA_905116865.2). Taxonomy (NCBI): domain Eukaryota; kingdom Metazoa; phylum Mollusca; class Gastropoda; order Stylommatophora; family Geomitridae; genus Candidula; species Candidula unifasciata. Next base: position 35,163 of record CAJHNH020002521.1, on the reverse strand, counting down.
AGGTTCCCTGCAAGCCTTTGCAATCTCATCTGCCTTTTTATTGCAGGCAGCATATTTACTGACCTACTCCATCTCATGAACAGCAATAAAACAACCTACTTAACTCTCTTTATAAAACAACCTACTTAACTCTCTTTATAAAAGAACCTACTTAACTCTCTTTATTATGACGGTGGCGGTTGTCTAATACATAATTTCTGGCAGCTTTAAAATATTATCTGTTAACCTAATGCTTGTGTATTTTCAGCTCTAGTCATGGTGTGCTTCGAAGCTCTTGAAGCTGTGTAAAGAAATAATGTGCTGCTTGATTGTACATATATGATGTAGACACTTTTATGTTTTGATATCTTTACCACATATCACTTTATCTGGCATGTTATGCTAACTTTTATGCATAATACTTAATTTTGAAGCAATGTACTCTTAATCTAGACAACATATTTCACTTCATTGAACACGCACTTCCAATGTTTTGCTCAAATATGTTTTTATTGACACTATTCTTGTTTATGTATACTAATTATTTTGGAGAATTTTTTTTTTCAAGTCAATTTTTTGACTCACAAAATATCTGTACATGTATTTTGAGAACCCAAAATTAAAACTCAGTATTGTCAAATATTAATTTCTTTTGATAGTATACTTTTATTAAGTATAAAATATTGGAGGTGGTATCTTGATTATTTTATGTTTTATTTATTGCTTCAGTTTGTTTAAACAATTTTTTTTCCCCCAGTTGCATTGTGGATTGAATGTCTTACATTCCTGATGTTAATTTTAATTGATCGAGAATCATTGTTGAATTAAGAATCAACATCACAGCACCCTGGGCATTCCCATAAGCGCTTCGTCTTCATCTTCAGAAGCAAGTGAAGAGTTCCAATTCCGCTGGCACCAGTAATTCTCAGATTGTACATCCGTCTCGCCTTTCCCATGAATGTTGAGCATCAGCCAGTTCCTCTGTAAACTCCCCGCAGCGTCATTCTCCTCAGACTGTAATGAGTTGTTTGTGCCCACACTGTTTACTTGCTCCCAGAGGGCACTCACAACATCCAGTTTGTCATACATCAGTTCACCACCAAGTGGTGCATAACTGGCCAGTTTATCTGCCTGCTCATTTCCCAAGACACTGGCATACCTGGAGAAAATATCCAAAAGACGCCAACTTCCCGAGACCTCTGAAGCCATGCTTGCCACTCTGCACATAGTATGTCTGTCTCCACCTTACTCATCATGCTGTGTGAGTCAGTTGCAGTTAGGACACATATGTACAGCTGATTCTAAAGCCAGTAGAAAGCCGCAATGATTGCCTCCACCTAAATTCTCAAACTAGATGTGGTATCATGTGCCAGGCTTAGCTGCACTAAGCAAATATCCATTCGCTTTAGCTATGAACCCCCATGAGCTTCGTCTGCCCTCAACACAGAGCCATCTGTATAATCACATCACCTCGGCGGAAATTATAAATCATTTGTTGAACTTCTGATTCTTGCTTGGACACTGACCTGTTCCTTTCCTTGCCCAAATTGATCAAAGCTGCACGCATGTCTAATTGTCTTCAGCCTGCACAATCCAAGACCTTCCTCTTTTCATTCTGTGACTCTTAGCTCTAAGTAGGGCTTTGTGCAGGAGGTGCTTCTTGTCTGCAACTACTCTAAGATATGACTTTGCTTGCAGAACTTTGAACCTATTTTGCTTGCAGAACTTTGAACCTATCAGCAATAGTAGGCAGTGCAAACATATCGCTTACCTACTACCAGGGTATTGTACATTTGGACAGTTTTAAAGGCTAATTACAAAAAATTAACACTGTGAAATGAGATGCCAGCTTAAAAGCGGCCAGCTTAACCATTCAAGACAAAGTTAGAAATGATATCAGACAGGCTTAGGGAACTACAACATGCGCGAAATTCATTGAGAAGCTGAAGATCAAATGGTTTGGTCATGTAAGAGTGCAGCCAGAGCAACTACCAATGCAGGCGCTACACATGAAAAGATAAGTGAAAGCAAGAGGTCGCCCTTGGAGGATATAAATTGATGACATCAAAGAGCTTTTACATCGACACAGAATGACAGTAGCCACTGCTGCCCATCAAGCAGTGGATCGCAAACTGTTCCTTCCCATAACGCTTTATGGCAGAAGTTGAAATTGATAATGATAAAGAGGACTACGGATGTCTTGGCAGTTAGGTAAAGAAATAAAGGACGCATATGTGGCTATATGTAAGAGACACTGACATAACAAACAAGTTTGCCATGTACACAGTAAGTTGAAATGATACACCGCTTTGCATATGCTTATGACCATGAGTCCACTGCTGGCAGCTGCCGTATATATAGTGAAGCATCTGTGTATGTGACTTGATGTTAGTACTTAATTAATTAGTGTCTAATTATTTGTTTCTTTTTACTGAATAAAAGTGACACTGATTATATGTGACTTTTGTTCTGTCTTTTGTGTATTAATCAAGTAACAGAAAGTGTACTGATCGGCACTCATAGAAAGAAGTAGATAGAAGAACACACTAGACAACATAAAAATCGAAAGCTATAGTTACCGTGCCGGGAATTGAACCTGTCACCTCCAGACGGCGTCTGCGCCTTGCCATGAATATAAGTGCACTAAGAACATGGTCAACCAGGCACGCCCAAAAAAGGTGACTTATTGGCCATATCTATCGTACAACTTGATACTTCTGGTGTCGAGGTGATGTAAAATTTACGGGAAAGTGACCCCTTTGTGCGCTTCGTAAATGGAAATTCCCATGTCTACAAGGTGAGCGACTTGTCTCTCTCTCTGGAGGGATGAAAATCTGTAGCCTACTGATGACCCGTAAACCACACAGACGAACCCCACCTGCAAGTGGTGTATACCGGGAAACCATGGCCGTGAGGTCATGGGCCAGCGAGACTCTGGCTCGCCTGGGTGGATCACCCAGGTCAGTTTTTGTCTTTCTGTCCTTAACATGCGACTGGCCCAGCAAGTTGGCAGGGGATTGCTTTCACCGCTCGAAGAAACAGAACAAATAGATATATGTAAAGTTAATATGGGGGGGGGGGGGGGGGAGGGTATGAAGGTAGAATTGTGAATTTTTGAGTGACATGACCCAAAAAAAAAAAATGTAAATTGGATTTTTAGCTATAGTTCTGGAGCAAAACGTTACAGGAAAAAGTATGTTTGATACAAGGTGAAATTAGATTGGGCCTTTATAGTCTTAGGAACTACACTAGTTCTGCATCGAATTGTGAGTCTAACACGGTTGGCTGTAACAACTCTGTGTGGTCTTGGTTGAAAAAGGCGTCTCTACACTGTTAGTTAGTCAACAGATTATCTTCATTGCGCATGGAATAATTTAGTCCATAAATGCTCCCGGTTCCCTCCTCGGTAAATCCCGCAGCGGTTATCGGCCAAGGACACCAGTCCTGTCTTTTTGTTCTTATTTGTTTTCCTTGTCCTGTATTGTGCTCTTGTTTGTCCACACCTCTACTAACACGCTGTTCTTGCAGTTTGGTCATAGTTGCAGATGCACAGCCATCACTTGGTTCTCGCAAAAGTCTTAACTTCTTGTAGAGCATTCTGTATATCAGCCTGGTCAATAGCACGTTCGGCCTCTACAGAAGCTCTGTTAGCTTGCTTATTTCTTTGCACGCCTGTGTGCCCTGGAACGAAAATAAAGATATGTGTCAGCTCCGACTACCTCAGAGACTCCAACTACTGTCGTCGGACCCAGCCCAGCTTTATCTCCCTGAACATACTCATTGAGTCACTGAGAAAGCATGCGCGGGTAAATGTCTGTGTCTCCATCCATGCTTTGGTTACTGTCATGACCCACATAGTCAGATTACTTGCAATCAATGCGACAGCACCTGAATCTTGCTTCATAATTCTGACTTCAAACTGAGCCGATAACTCCAGTTAGTAACATTATCAATGAGAGGAGTTCTCTCTTGTATCATCATGCCCGTTCTAAAGCGATGGAGAGCAGCGAACGTGCAGAACTGACATAGTAAATGTAATTATGGATGCTGATCAGCTCATTACCTTACACAACATCAGAATAGTGATACAGTGGATTCCGGGCAACTCTAGCATACGAGGTAATGAAAGAGTTAACAGAAAGGAGCACACAATAACAACTACTATCAGCGGCAAACCTACAGATAACAAAAGCACTTATAAGAGCTATAAACAATAACACTAGGCTGAACTGGTGGGCCATGGGAGATACTGGAAAAGAGGTTTACAGACATATGGCTGGTCCTGATCCTAACAACAGCATCGACCATCTATCAAGGAGGCACCAGGCCACCATCTTCGAAAACAACACATTCCACTCAACTGGCATCTAAACACAATACAGCAAAAACACTTTCCATAGGGCCAGATATGTAACTACTCATAGGAAACTGTTGACCATCATATCTCTGAGTGTGCAACACTCAGTGAGACTAGAATAATGCTCTTCCTTCGTCTGTAGATAGTAAGACTGAAAGCCCGCGTGTATTGTTGCGTACGTAAAAAAAATCCATTAGCAGTTGGAAATCGAAAAGAGTAGCCTAACGCCGCTGCCCGGACCAAATTTGGAGTTGAAAATCTACCCAAAGTATTTCAGGATCCTGACTGGTGCAAGAGAGTTCGTGCACTGCGCTGAGATTCTTCGACTCAGGCTTGAGTTAGAAGTAGAACGGAACACTTATTGGTTACACCGGTGTGCCATGAAGTTGATCCGTTGAATAAGCAAACAGTGGTGACCTTTATTTGGAGCTGTTCCTGTGAAGGTGAGTATGAATTTGCAGTCGTTTATTTCTGGCTTGGGGTTGGGGCGCTTTTTATGGGGGGGGAAAAGGGGGTGGGGGGGGGGGAGGAGGTTTGGCCGGTGTTTGGTTGGGTCATGTACGGAAGGGCGGTTCTGTTTTTCTCTCCAATGTGGTTTTTATTATAGTGGAGATCTCCGTGACAAAGTCGTCAAATCGTTTGCATCGCTGCTTTAAAGGTCATGTGTTTTCACAGACCCGTCGTTCACTTCATGGGTGCAGTTTACTTATATCCCTGAGTTGAGTTGAGTTGCGTTGAGTCAAGAATTGACATCACAGCACTAGGGGTATTCTCATGCATGCTCCGTCCTCATCTTCAGCAGCCAGCACAGAGTTCCAATACTGATAGTACCGGTTACAATCTGGTTAAATGTCCGTCTTGCCTATCATCTGAGTGTAGTCAGTCGGCCAGACCCTCTGGTTACACCCAGGTGCCTTATTCTCTCCAGGCCATAATAATCTTCTTTCTCTACTGATTACGTTGCTTGTTCCCAAAGGGCCTTGACCACATCTGCCTTGTCATGTATGATTTCACCACCCAGTGGTGCAGATCCAGCCAATCTGTCTGCCTGTTCATTACCCAACACACCGGCATGGCCTGGAGAAAAGATCTAAAGTAAGCTCACTACCCGTGACCTTTCCAGTGGAGCTTGCCAGTCTGCTCAAAGCATCCATGTCTTCACCTTTTTTAGCATGCTTTTAGAGTCTGTTACAATTACATGTGTATGCATCTTGTTCTCTAGCCACCGGAGAGCTGCAGTTACCGCCTCCACCTCCATTCTCATGCTAGATGTTGTAGTGTCATATGCTAGGCTGTCTTGTACTAAAGATGTTTCTTTGGCTTTTGCTACAAACGCCCAGACACTTCTCTTTCCTCTCAACACCGGACCATCTGTATAGATAATAAGATCACCTAGGCGTGAATTGTCGTGAATTAACTGTTGGACTTCAACCTCAGTAGCACCTGCTAGCCACTCTCTGCACATACGGCCCAATGTGATCATGGCCCTACATAGGTCATAATTTGTATCTGGTACTCTGACCCACTCCTCTCCTCGCCCAATGTTCTCCAGCGTGCATACTTGATTTATTATGTCTTCTGCTTGAGCCATCCAGGATTCACCCCTTTTCAGCTTCTGACCCTTGCCTGCATCCAAAGCTTTACACAGAGGGTGTTTCCTGTCTGCAGCTACTCTGAGGGATGACTTAGTCGGCAGTGCAAGGATGTATCGCATGCACACAATCGGGTGTCTCTTATACAACTCATGATCAGCCGCATAGCTTCGTTCTGTATGAACTCCAGTTTCACTAGCTGACTCTTCGAGACAGTGAGTAACCTCAGTCCATAATCAATCACCGAGATGATTAAGTGCTGGTATGGCGTGAACAGCATTCTCTGCTCCATGTCCATTGCTGCCATAATATTTAGTGCATTAAGACCTTTTTGGCCTTTGATACAGCCAACTCTATGTGACAAGCTTCTGACAAATGTGATTCCCAGGTACCGCAGTCTGTTGTCTTTTTTGATTTCCGAGTCATTTATTTTGAGGCCTAGAACATCAGCTCTAACAATCCTATTATATAATGAACACCACAGGATGATTGCCTTTTCTGGGTTAATTACAGCACACCTCTTTGCACACCTGTCGATCTCCTTATTTACTGTCGCCTTTAACTTGATTTGATATCGCCCCTGCCTATATTTGAGAATAACATCTGCGAATGTCAATATTCTACAAATTCCAGTTCCGCAATCTTGCTCGTAAACACATTGAACACCACAGGTGAATTTGCAGATCCCTGTGGTAGTCCTGGGGCTATAATACGAGGCACAGAGGTCAATGAACACAGACGGAGAGCTATCCCACGATAATACCAAGCAGCTGCAATCCACTTTACCAGCCAATTACATACTCCTTTCTTTTTAAGCGCTGTCATCAAGATATTATATCTGACTCTGTTGTAAGCATCTTCTAAATATCAGTATCCAGTTTCGTCCTTTTAAGGACGAAATTTTTTGTTGAAGCCCCACCCTGGCTTTTGCCAGGGGCAGCAACATAGGCAGGCCATAAAATGGCCATTTGTCTGAACGCGGTTTCTGGGACCTCTCCACGGTGATCCTCATCCACATGGTGGCACTTTGTGTCATCGGGTGTTTATCGCTTGTTTGATGTCCTAGTGGGGTAGAAAGTCAGTCAGTCAGTCAGTAAGCATCTTCTAAATCAAGTACCGCTACCACCGTTTCCTGCCTGTTCTGGAAATCTTCGAAGGCGTCAAAGGCAAAAGTGAGTGCATTATAACCATGTATCCTTCCTTGGCCGGTAACTTCCCTAACTTCCTGGAAGGAGCTTTCTCTGTTCCAAAAATCCCTGTAGCTTACCTGCCACTATCTTCTCTAACACTTTACCAAAAGTGTTTTGTAAGGTTATGATCCTAAAGCCACTAAGTTTTGAATGATCTTTGCTAGGGTTAGGAAGTGGAATCTGGTAGCTGTGCATCCACTCTTCTGGAACTGAAGCTGTCCTAATGCTCTGGTTGAAGCAAGCAGTCATCTCCAACAGGTTTGCATCACTCATGTCTTTCATCTGGGAATATCTAACCCCGTCAGGCCCCGGCGCAGTGTCTTTCACCTTTTTCAGAACATGTTTCACATTTTCCACTTGTACGATGTCTTGATAATGTTTATTCTTTATGCCGGCTGACAGATCTTCTCTAACTGCATCTCTGTTGTCTCCATCATTGTCTGTGAAATAAACCTCTTCAGGAAAGTCACCCCCTTCTCTAGCAAGCCAGCGTCTCTATGAAATGTCCCCACTAAGCTAGACTGATCTTGCATGAGCATCTGTCTATGTAGCTTCGAAAACTTTCCCAAAGTCTTATCACCCCCAATCCCATTAATAAAATGTTCCCATTTTACCCCTTTTTTTTGGGGGGGGGGGGGGGGGGCTCTGTTGTACAACGCTTGAAAACCTCTATCCTATCCTCCAATCTCTCCTGCGTGCTTAGTGATGTTTTCACTTTCTTTAATCGCTTTACTGCAGCTCTTTTTAACTTCCATGTCTGTTCCACCTCTGATGTCCACCATAGAGTTTGAACAAAAGTAGATCTGCCATTCCTCTTCCATGCCCTCTGTCGGAGGTGTCCAAGAAGGTAATTTGTCCGGTTATACTTGAAAGATCTACTAGCTATTGAAGCTTGACTTAACTTTATTTGGAGATCATACCGAACATGGCAGATGATAACTTCCATCATCGCCTAGAACAGTCCATTTGGTATCAAGTATTGATAAATGGGTAAAAAACGCCAGGTCAATAACCATGTCTGCATCGCCGAGGCCCATTGGTATTCTAGATGACTTTCCATCATTCATGCAGACAAAATTTGAATCGATTTGGCATCAGCAAGGGCAACTCCCTGTCGATTTTCCCAAGTACGGTCCCAGTCATTGTTTCATGCATTAAAATTCCCACACACAAAAACAACAACCTGTTGTTGCTCTAGGTCTTCCATAAAGTCCCACTGTTGCTTTGTGACTAATGAACCCACGGCAGCATATATATTTATTGTGTTCCAGCAAAGGCCACCAATCTCCATCTGTGTTCCCTGCACCTCCACAGCATCATGATTCCACCGAATCAGGTATATCGCCACATGTTTCAATCCCTCCTTCACTTAGCAGACATTGCCAATGTCTTTCATGTCCAGCAGGGTTTACATAGCTGATATAACTTGGACAATGATATTTGTCTGCATTATGTCCATGAAGCACGATTACATCAGAATCAGATATCAACCTCTCTAGTATAGATCCTCTGTCTGGCACTGCAACAATTCCGAAAGCACACTCTTACATGGTTGAACCCGAGCCGCTCTGTCTTTCACCTAAATCTCCTGCAAAATGGAGCAATGCGCATTATTCTAGGGTGCACTGGAGACACCTCTTGTGTAGCAATGAGGTACCTTCTTGACTTCCCTACCATGAACTACAGGATCAAGATCTGGAGGGCTCGAGCATACCTCAGATCTGAATCACCCTTTGCACCACATGCTCTTCAAGAAAAAGGGCAATAGGCTTTAAAGGCAAATCATGGCTGGGTAGGGCAGAGGATGACATCATGCAGGTTTGCAGCCTTACAGACATCCATCCAGGTGAGGAGTGGATACAACGTCTAAAGCGCCCAGTCTCGCATTCTCCTGTGTCGTGACGCTCGATAGGAAGTGTCAGGAGCAGAATCCAGCTGCTGTCAATGCCGAGGTATGCGCGCTTATCAGTGACAAGTAAGATGAGACAGATATGGTGATCTTTACAGACGGGTCCATTATACGAGGACATAAGAGTGCATGGATATTTACAGCTAGCTCTTCAGACAGAACAGTTTAGGAAGCCAGCAATGCCTTCTCCATGACCACCAGCAGCATGACGATAGAGGTGATGGCGGTGGCACAGGCTTTTATGTGGCTGGGATCACAGGAATGGGCGACATATGACGTCAGGACTCTCAGTGTTGTAATGGAAGGCCTTCTCCTGCCTCCGACGCATCTCGACTAGACAACCCCGTATCGTTAAATGCACGGGAGTTGGTCACTGCCATGGTGTCCTAGCACCGCGCATCGAAACAAGAGGCTTAAATTAGGCGAGAAAAAGCAGAAGTCTGTTACACTCTCTTTATCTCCCTGTTTATCGGGTATTCTTGTTACTCTTCCATCTTTCAAACAGACCAGATCTGGCTGCTATCGCGTACAAGTTGCACAGGTGTGAGCTAGGTGACAGACCTTTTAGCGATGACTACCCTAGTAACAGTGAAGATTCTTTTCATAATGTGATAAGAGGCATCAAAAGAACCAAAATTTATTGCTAAATGAGAAGAGGCTTAACATACATTAGGCATAGCAGAAACAGAAAAGGCAGACGCAGTTATACTAATCGAAACACGTGAACCGGCTGGGAAAAATGTGCCTATTTTATCCTCGGTCGATCCTGGAGAAAGTTTTTTTTAAAACAAATGTACAGCTTCGATTTAAATTCAAACACATGACAACTGAGCCACAGCACTACAGGACTCGACCAATTTCCCCACAACAGAGCCACAGCACTACAGGACTCGACCAATTCCTCCACAACTCAGCCACAGCACTACAGGACTCGACCAATTCACCCAGTTTTAGTTTAGACGGGATGCGTGCAGGATGTTCGTATACATTTCGCTAGCATGCGAAATGAATTGCAAGGCTTGGGTTGGAAGCAAACTCTCTCTCTCTCTCTCTCTCTCTCTCTCTCTCTCTCTCTCTCTCTCTCTCTCTCTCTCTCTTTCTCCGTTATCTTTCGACGCTGTAGCCGTTCTTCGATTCCATTTTAATTATGCCCTCTAGTGTCAACAGCGACAGCTGGGCCGAGTAGGCAAGTTAATTTTAGCCTCATCCAACTCCTTTGTCATCGTTGTGTCAATATCGTTTCCCTAATTTGTCGCTGCATGTACACAACATATGAGCCTATGGTCTACATGACAGTGATAGACACAATGCTTTCAACTGGATAATAAGAATGTCTGCAAGTTCCCATACGCTTTACCATGTTTTCACATAGACTTTTAACTAGTAGGTTTTTTTTAAGGTAATTACTTCCTGGTCTTTTGTTGACTATATTACTGCTCGTTGGGAACTTGGACAAAGTGTGATGTATACTTGGCTTCCTACTACTAATTATTGACTGTGTACTTGAATTATTAGTAACTGCAATAAATGCTACAAAGAAACAGTTTTTACAAAACATGACACAAGGTTAAAGTATGACAGTCTTCGTAATATATGCGTACTTGAGTGTTCGTATTTCTAGAGGAATGCATTTCAAGGAGCAAAGAAATGATGTGTTGTGTGCGAGTTTTTGTATTTTGTAAATTATAACTTCTAGATGCATTTCTCTCGCAACGCCGGCAGTTGGTAAGCAAAAGGTTTGTCTTTACTGAAACTATTTAGTCGTGTTTTGTTTCTTTAGACATGCAAACATACGTACACATACACTAAAGTTAATATTATTACATTCAGAATGTGCCGCATAAATAATGAGCAACAGATCAAAGCTAATATCATTATTGAATAGTCGTTTCTAGAATTTCAATATGACAATTAATTACGCAACGTAATCAGTACTTAATTCTTTTCCGTTCATCATTATCAATGTTACCAAGTTCACTAACCATTGGCGTGAACAATAATACTTCTCAACATTTTGCGACCTGCAGTCACAAAGATCAGTTTTTGTGCTAAAGAATTGTCCATATCACTCTTTCTATAAATCTCTCCAGTTGTGACAGTATGCTTAAGTTATTATCTTGTTATAATATGCTAACAGTTATGAATGTCTATTTCTGATTTTTTTTTAAATGATAAGTTGCACATTCATCTTAGATCTTTCAACATACTTATATGTCTCTTCGTCTTAGCGTTCACAAGTTTGAAACTCCGGCAGGCAAATTTGGTTGATTGTCCACTTCGGGACAAATCTGAAGCCATCTTAAAAAAAAAAAAACACACACACACACACGAATTATCCACCAATCACATGATTATGTTAAAAATCGTTCTGTATAAACTTCGACAACAACGTTCTTCATTTTATAAAATGCAGTTTATGATTGTCCTAATATTTGTACATATAGACATACTCCTTTAGTTTGATACTATATATATTTTCATATTCCCCTTTTCAAGCCGTGGTCTATATTTTCACTGTCTTCAACCACCTACATCTAGTATTTTCCGTACTTTCATCTCAGTTGTTGTTAACAAAAAGATGTCATCAGCATAAGGGAGATAACATGGACAACAAAATTAGATGAGTCATGGCATGGAGAGGAAAATAGCCATCTCATACAGATTTCAAGGGCCAAGCAAGAATACGACAATGAAAAATCAAATTTGGCTACTTTTTGCGAGAAATATGAAAAATAAAATTTTTATATTTGATAAAGTGTTTATAATATACAGCCACCCTTATGTCCCCCTCCTCCTTTTCAAGTGACACACAACAGCAACAAATGAGTTATTTGATTCTAATCAAGATTCCGCATGTTATGTTAATCACTAATTACTTGGACGGTCACTGAGCCAGCAGACGAATAATCATTATAGAACACTACGATAGACACATTTCTGACAGCTAGGAGATAAAGAAACCACTAACAATGAGAATCACCAAATGTTATGTATACTTAGTCCCGCTATGTGGTGCAGAAACTTGGACCATGAACAATCAACTAAAAAATCGAATTGAGTCCAGGGAGACAGGGGTATACAGAAGAATATGTCGCATTTCACGGAAACAAAAACAGTCCAATGCAGAGATTTCAAAAAAGCTACAAAGAAAAAGGAAATAACTAACAAAATAAAAAAGAGACAATGGAAATACTTCAGCAAATTTTAAAAAGACATAACACGCTTTTAAAAACCATACTGGAGGAAAAGGTTGAAGGCAAGAAAGCAAAAGGTAGGCAACAACACAAGTAGGCGAACAACATCAAGCGATGGGAGGGCAGCAGTTGGAGAGATTGTACAACCAGGACAAGAAACAGAGAGAGTGTACAACCAGGACAAGAAACAGAGAGAGTGTACAACCAGGACAAGAAACAGAGAGAGTGTACAACCAGGACAAGAAACAGAGAGATAGTACAACCAGGACAAAAAACAGAGAGATAGTACAACCAGGACAAGAAACAGAGAGAGTGTACAACCAGGACAAGAAACAGAGAGATAGTACAACCAGGACAAGAAACAGAGAGATAGTACAACCAGGACAAGAAACAGAGAGATAGTACAACCAGGACAAGAAACAGAGAGAGTGTACAACCAGGACCAGAAACAGAGAGTGTTGGAGATCCATTGCAACCAACCGCCACTGTGGAGATGACACCTGATTGATTGATTGATAATGGACACATGATACATACCGGTAGAAGACCTTTTATATTTCCTATGCCGCTTTATCTGAGTAGCTGCTCAAGATAATATCTGTCTAATGTTAAGAAGTAGTCAGCTAGTATGGATATGGTCTGGTTTCCTTGGTATTCGAAGCACAGTTCTGGTTTGAATGTGCTGTTTAAAATCTGTTTATTGGTGGTCATATTTATTTTTGGGTGTATTAATAACGGCGTCAGTTAGTATACAAGTGCACTGGTTCGTTGACATCTTGTTTCTGTTGAAGATCTATTCTTCAACTTGCTTCAGACAAATACCATTCAACTCTATACATGCAAACTATGAATTCTACTGACCTGAATTATTGTTACTGATGTTTAGTCGTGTTTACTTTCACGTTATACCTTTTTTATGTTGAACTTAGATTGTTCAAAAGTTCTAGAATCAATTTTGCTATTATTGTTATCATTATTATTACGTGTACTCTGGCGCACACAGTTTCGTAATAACAGTTTTCGAAAGGTATGAATTATTTTCAGTTAATTTTAATTATGACAAGTTCATTCTATTCTAGGATTTATTGTTGTAAAAAAAAAAAAAAAGCTCATTACCACTTCACAATGATAGAGTATAATGTACTGTTCGTTAAAGAAAAAAATATTGGAATCATTTTCAAGCAACTTTATCAAGTCTTAAAGTTATCAAATAATCATGAATCCATTGTCATGTGGTGCCATTATATGTCATATTGGGCTTATATTCTTCTACTCCACTCTATCCTGTGAAATCATTTCAATATACGGACAGAACCCAGTCCAGCCACTTTTTGTTCACTCTATCAGCGTTGGGCTTAGAGTTTCCTCTTCCGGTTGTCGATTCCTTCCTAATCTTATTTCTCATTTGAGCGCCTGTGTGGAGACCTCTGTGTGTGTGTGATGTGTCCAATATATCGCTATGATCTCTGTCTCATAAGCGTTGATGTTAGTGGTTACCTAGGCTAGAAGCTCGCCTGCGGATCCGAGGGTCGTGGGTTCGAGTATGAACGAAAACGCCCCCCCCCCCCACCAACACACCCCAAATGACCTTGGCTAAAAGATCACCACAGCCCTTGTGCATCAAATGAAGTCCTGGGAAGTAATGACTGTCCACATGATGTTGATCACATTTCCCACCGAGTGCTGTTTGGTCCATAAAATAGAGATTTAGCAATGAACAAAACGCCAGAAGGTGTGGACAAGAGTCCTTGACTTAATTTTTTTTAAAAAAAAGGTTAGAATTGGTAGATCTGGAAGCCAAATTCAAGTTTTTGTTCAAAACGATGCGTTTTTACTGTATTTTCCGTGCTACACTTTTAGTTGTGTAATTTGTTTTCCTGTCTATCCTGACAAGTTGTCGTCAGAGGACGTTGAAGTGCATTAACTGTCGCACATTCCTCATCATCATTTGCGCCCTCGTGGTAGTTGAGTGCGCATGCGTATTAACGGAACTAATGATAGACCTTCAGGGAATAAAATGTGAGTATTTAACCAAATTGTTCGTTTTATATGATACCTACCTGTAATTTATAATTATGAGAATGTTGATAGCAATTTAGCAGGAGCATCACAGAGCAGGAGCATCAGAGAGCAGGAGCATCACAGAGCAGGAGCATCACAGAGCAGGAGCATCACAGAGCAGGAGCATCACAGAGCAGGAGCATCACAGAGCAGGAGCATCACAGAGCAGGAGCATCACAGAGCAGGAGCATCACAGAGCAGGAGCATCACAGAGCAGGAGCATCACAGAGCAGGAGCATCACAGAGCAGGAGCATCACAGAGCAGGAGCATCACAGAGCAGGAGCATCACAGAGCAGGAGCATCACAGAGCAGGGCACTCACTTGCCGTAGCAATCAAAAATTTTGCTGAAGGCTGAGGAGGTAGTCTAAAGCCATGTGGGTGTGGAAAGCAACGGGAAACTACCTTATTATTATACAAGAAACATCATGACAGCCACTAATGAGTCCTTAAGAAAGAGAATAGGGGCTTCCAGAACTTCGTTACGCAGAAGACACAGTCCTCCTTTCGAACAGGGTAAAGGGAATAGAAAATTTAATATTGTCTGTCCAAAAGCACAGTGAAGATCAAAATTTGTTCTTGAATTTAAAGAAAACGAAAATAAGGTCCACAGATAAAACTGGCTGTTACCAAAAAATGATGAAGAAATTGAAAACATCACAAACTTTGAATATCTAGGCTCTGTAATAAACAGCAATGGAGACTGTTTGACAGAAATTAAAAGGAGGATGGTAATAGAAATGCAAAGATTGAACAGCCTTAAAAGTCAATGGTTAAGCACCAGCAAGGAGATCAAATATAGAATTTTGAGAGAATGTATCTTCCCTGTGGCTACATACGGATGTGAGTCGTGGACTATCTCTTGAGAAAGAGAAAAGGGGCCTTTGAGCTGAAATGCTACAGAGAGATTCTCATATTATTTTGGACAAAGTAGAGAAATACTGACATCTTGAAGGATCTGAACATCAAGGAAGATTAGCTAATAAACAGCATCTTGTCTCGGAAGCTGAAATATTTTGGTCATATCAAGCGCCAAGACGGATTGGAACAAAAGTATAGCAAAATGAATGGTACCAGGAAGGAGGGACAGGGGCCGACCGACACAAAGATGGGCACATGATATAAGTGACTCCTTGAGTATGAAAGTACATAAGGCGGGAGAGCTGGCGAGACCGAGTTTCTTTAAGGCAGACCGTGATGAGAGCGACGTTCTGAAAAAGACCTGCTAAATGATGATGATAGCAATGTCTTCAAAGAGCTGGCGAGACCGAGTTTCTTTAAGGCAGACCGTGATGAGATCGACGTTCTGAAAAAGACCTGCTAAATGATGATGATAGCAATGTCTTCAAAGTATTACGTACAATCATCATCACATACAACAAGCCTGTAGATCTGAATAATAGATTATGTACGCAGAATTCTCAGTCTTTGATTAGCCTCAAGCTTTGGTATCCTGCAGAGTTGTTTAAAGTTAGTTGCGTGTCTGTATAGAATGTTGCAGAAACAACCCAAGTATTCGTTTTTTTTTTTGGACTGTTACTGTTTTTCTAGGCAAATTAACGATCAGTAGTTTTTTCGTTCAAAATGCCTGCGTTGAGATCCATACCGGCACTCCGTCATTACAGAGCATAATCGCACGGCCTAAGCCACAGACGCCTATGCAAGGCTGCATATGGCACAATTGATGTTTCCTTCGACGGTGCGAAGGAATATTAGAATTTGAAATATGTAACTTGTTTTGAAAACAACTGAATAAATTATGGAATTGTACAGATAGAATTACAAAGGTCAGATTTT